>APFE031346862.1:0-12650 GCA_000404065.3 Pinus taeda
GTTTGGATATCTCTCTTTTGTCTTGGAGCTTCATTATTGGCATAATTTGATGATTGGATATATTTGCTTATACATGTAAGTACTCTTTTAATGCTTATTCTTGTCATTTAATTTTGTCACATGAATGTTGCTGGGATTTTCGCTATACAAGTCTGAAATTTACTATTGCTCTATATGAAATTGTGGGAAGTTTTGTTCTTTATAGCGTTGCATTATGTCATGGGCCATGTATGAATGGATGAACGTCCCTAGAGATAAATTATGCTAAATACATCTCGATAAGTCATCATTTATTGAAAACTGAAGTATAAATTCCTTGCAACAGTTGTTCTCATGCTATAAATGTCATGCTAAGTTGTTGAAGGCCTCCTTGATTGGGTGAATTCTTCCAAAATAAAAAATTCTCCTTGACTCCATCTCTCCGAAAGGAAAAGGCCCTAATCCTCCATTGGTGATCATTTTCAATGCTTATTATTTTCACCTCCCACTTTTTCTAGGCCTAGCCTACATAGGTCACCTAGGGCATCAATTCTCTCTCAATCTAGCCATCCAAACACTTCAATTTTTTGCCACAACTGTGCTGAAGTTTTCTCTAGAAGCCCTCCAAATTTGAAGCAAATCCAATAGTGGGATGTCGAGATATAGCAAGCCCTAGTTCAAGGACCATTTATTGCCCTATTTTTCCCTTGGCTAGTGTCCTCATTAGGATCATTGAATTCAAACCTCAAATAAAGTTTGTCCATTGATCCTCTTCTCCCTAATTAGGTCAAGCCCCTCATTGGGTGATCAACTCCATACCCTTGACCTAATTTTGGGTCTGCTTGGTCCCGTGTGGTCCCACAACCTATTGATGTCGATTCCACAAAGATCACACAAAGACAAATTCTCCATAAGAATTTCAAGGCTTAGGAATCATCTTTGCTAGATATATTCCTAAACCCTAGCCTCGAGAATCCTCTTCGCCCTTCCTAGAGAGCATATCGCCTTGCTTCTCGAGCAAGAAAGCCATATAATTGACTCTCTTGTGAATAGGCCTTAGGAATCACTCCTTTCCCTCTCATTGTTCCATTCATCCAGTGATTCCCCTTTATACTGGGGCTCCTCCCATCGATGAAAGTTCGTAAAGAGCGGGAGCTTTAACTGAGGTAACAATGGGCTATTGCTCCATTGTTTCCCTTGACCTAATAGTTGCTCTATAAGATTCCCTTTTAGGACCCCTACTAGTTTGAGCGGTAATAGGCTTAAGTTTCTAAGTCTAACAGTTAGAAACCCTCCATGTAATTTCTGATTTATTCCTTCCTACTTGTTCTGATTAATTAACAAGTCATTTACCATGTAAATACTGAAAATAAACACAAGTACATGCTTAACACATTACAGATCATCAGCTGAAGGAAACAGAAACAAGCACACAAATGACACCGTTATTTTTGGACTAATTTCCCTGGAAAAACCCAATGCGGGAAAACATGTGCAGCTATTTGAGGGTTTGATTTATTAAGCAGTTTTAGAATACAATTTGGGTGCCAAATCCGGCTCTCCCAACAGAGAAAAATCTCGGCAGTAGTACCTCTCCTTCGGAGACAGATGCTCCGGCTGAAACCCTGGATAAACACTTCGGCAGCTCCTCAGCTCCAATCTGCCCCACGAAAAACCCTAGCGTCAGCCTCTAAGGACTGCGTCAGCCTCTTCTTCCCTCTGCATCAACTTTCTCGGCAGTTTCGGCAGTTCCTAGAAGTTCCGGTTGTTCCCGGCAGTTCCGGCTTCTCCCCTCTGCATCAGCTTTCTCGACAATTCTAGCAGTTCCCAGTAGCTGTTCCCGGCACTTTCGGCTTTTGCCCTCTGCGTCAGCTTTCCCGACAGTTCCGACAGTTCCCAGCAGTTCCGGCTATTCTCAGAAGTTCCGATTTATGCCCTCTAACTTTCCTGGGTGTTCCAACAGTTTTGGCTGTTCTCGGCAGTTCCAGCTGTCCTGGTAGTTCTGACAGTTCCTGGCGGTTCCGGCTGTTCTTGGCAGTCCTGGCTTCTGCCCTCTACGTCAGCTTTCCTGGTTGTTCCGGCAGTTCTGGCTATTCTCGGCAGTTCCGGCTTCTGCCCTCTGTGTTAGCTTTCCCAGCTATTCCAGCAGTTCCGGTTGTTCCTGACAGTTTTGGCTTCTGCCCTCTGCGTCAACTTTCCTCGCTGTTCCGGAAGTTCTGGGTCCTGCGCTGATCCTCTCAGTGCTATCTCTGCCTCTCTGCTTCTGTATGCACTGCCCCTAAGCTGTAACTCTGATCACTCTCTCAACTTTCTCAGCAAACCCAGCTCCAGAAAGTCAAAATCTTGATCTCTTGGTGTGTTCTCCAAGTGACCTTCAAGCGTCCTCTTATACTTTTCTCGTTGACAAATCAACAGCCGAGATTAAGTCCCTAATCAACGGCTAAGATTAGATCTGGCTTGATCCATGACTTTTGGACCATTCTAACACAGTTTTATATTAATTCACATTAATATTTTATTTTCCCTAAGTTTAGACTTAGGGACTGCATTAAAGATATTAATTATTTTAATATCTCCCAAACTGTTTAGAATCTGCCCAAACCCTTTCTGGGTATTGGAGATCTCATGTGCCTTAGCCTTTCCAACAATTTTTGTGGTTAGAGAACATCCGATGCTACCCCAAATCAACACTCCCTCTTAGCGATGACTGTGCTCTAGTAATACTCCTCACTAAGCATCACTCTGAACATCCGACATCGGTCCCTATGCTGATGCTAGGCATGCTACCCAACATCCTCTGCACTGCTGCATCCTGTACTGCTACCCATGGCCCTCCCACTGCCACTGCTGCAACTCCCTCTACATCTGTGCTGCTACCCATGGCCCTGCCACTGCCACCGCTGCATCTGCACTGCAACCCATCTCATCACGCTTCATCGTGCTACCCATAGCACTACCACTGCTAACTGCCACACTGCAACTTAGTTACTGAGAAGTAAGTAACTGATCTCCCAACTCTGACATCTCTATCAGGCTAAAAACACTCTTGATGTTGAAGCTCCCTTTGTCACTGACAAGTGCTCTCTCTCTGACCTCAGCGTTGCTGCAACAACTCCATGCATCTCTCACTATTGCACACCTCTTTGTGCCATCTTGCACTAGTGCAACACTCCTGTGCCTCTCGCATTGTTGCAACTTGCTAGCCTCGCCCTGTCCTGGGAATCCTGCACTGTAGCTCCCTCTGTCGCTCTATCCGCATCCGTCTCTACTGACATCGGCAGTATTGCTACTCCTCTTCGGGGCTCCCATAGCAAGGTCTAATCCAAGAGGCTGGGTACCTCAAGGATCCTGCCCCTCATCGCCTGTAGTCCGTTTGACTACAACTCGATGTCTCCCCACTTCTGCTCAAGTGGTGTGTGTGCACTCATGGCACACAGAACAGAAAGGATCTTGGCCTTCCAGATGACAAAGTTGGATACCTCATCCAACTTGTCTTGATCCCTCAGCCCATTCATGGCCATCTCTCTTCTCGTCTGTTGACTGCTCCGAGTCTCTCTACTTCCCGTCTGGAAGTTCTCGGTTCGACTCCTGCTGAGTCTCTCTACTTCCTGTTTGGAAGTTCTCGGTTCGACTCCTGCTGAGTCTCTCTACTTCCCGTCTGGAAGTTCTCAGTTCGACTTCTGCTAAGTCTCTCTATTTCTCGTCTGGAAGTTCTCAGATCGAATCCTACTGAGTCTCCACTTCCCATTGGAAGTTCTTAGTTCGATTCTTGCTGAGTCTCTCTACTTCCTGTCTGGAAGTTCTTGGTTCAACTCCTGCTGAGTCTCTCCACTTCCCGTCTGGAAGTTCTCAGTTCGACTCCTGCTGAGTCTCTCTACTTCTTGTCTGGAAGTTCTCTTCTGGACTCCCTTTGAGTCTCGATTTCCCACCTGGAAATCCTTCTGCCAACATCAAGTTGCCCCTCTTTGATCGTCTGTGTAATAGCAACACTAATCCAGATTCCTTGGCTAAAAATCCGCTTCGACAGCAACTCCCTCTACCTTAGCCTTGCCCTGTTAGGTATTGTTTTGACTACAATACCCCACCAGCTCGACTCTGCAACTTACACATAGCCTCCTAAACCCTAGCACCCTGAAGGTTAGAGCTCCTAGGGTCTGCGCAATCTCGACACCGGAAAATCAACTTCCTCAACCAACTGCGTCAGCCCTCCTATCCTCTGCATGGCTCTGTGTGAGCCTGTCTTTGCCTCCCTTAGCCTCTGCACTCCCTCTTCTTGGCTCAAACTTGATGATGCAGGCACTGCATCACCCCTTCCTTGCTCTTCTCTGCTAGGTACAATTTCTGTCACTCGGGGTAGCTGTTTTCTGTTGTTGCTGCTCTGCTCCGCTAATGTCCTCAGTTCTCTTGTGATCTGTAACCATGCTCTGATACCATGTTGAAGTTTCTAAGTCTAGCAGTTAGAAACTCTCCATGTACTTTCTAATTTATTCCTTCCTACTTGTTCTGATTAATTAACAAGTTATTTACCATGTAAATACTGAAAATAAACACAAGTACATGCTCAACACATTACAAATCATCAACTGAAGGAAACAGAAACAAACACACAAATGACACTGTTATTTTTGGACTAATTTCTCTAGAAAAACCCAATGCAGGAAAACCGGTGCAGCTATCTGAGGGTTTGATTTATTAAGTAGTGTCAGAATACAATTTAGGTGCCAAATCCGGCTTACCCAACAGAGAAAAATCTCGACAGTAGTACCTCTCCTTCGGAGACAGATGCTCCGGCTGAAACCCTGGATAAACACTCCAGCTGCTCCTTGCTCCATTTTGCCCCATGAAAAACCCTAGTGTCAGCCTCTTCTGCCCTCTGCGTCAGCTTTCCCGGCAGTTTCAGTAGTTCTCGGAAGTTCCGGTTGTTCCCGGCAGTTCTCGCTTCTGCCCTTTGCGTCAGCTTTCCCGACAGTTCCGGCTTCTGCCCTCTGTGTCAGCTTTCCAGACAGTTCCCAGCAGTTCTGGCTATTCCCAGAAGTTTCGACTTTTGCCCTTTGCGTCAGCTTTCCCGACAGTTCTGGTAGTTCCGGCAATTCCGATTATTCTTGGCAGTTCCGGCTTCTGCCCTTTGCGTCAGCTTTCTTGGTTGTTCCGGCTGTTCCCGACAGTTCTAGCTTCTGCCCTTTGCGTCAGCTTTCCCGACTGTTCCAGCAGTTCCGGCTGTTCTCGGCAGTTCTGGTTTCTGCCCTTTGCATTAGCTTTCCTGGCAGTTCCGGCTGCTATGCTGATCCTCCCAGTGCTCTCTACCTCTCTACTTCTGTATTCACTGCCCCTCAGCTGCAACTCTGATCACTCTCTCAACCTTCTCAGCAAACCCAGCTCCAGAAAGTCGAAATCTTGATCTCTTGGTGTGTTCTCCAAGGGACCCTCAAGCCTCCTCTTATACTTTTCTCGTTGACAAATCAACGGCCGAGGTTAAGTCCCTAATCAATGGCTAAGATTAGATATGACTTGATCCATGACTTTTGGACAATTCTAATACAGTTTTGTATTAATTCACATTAATATTTTATTTTCCCTAAGTTTAAACTTAGGGACTCCATTAAAAATATTAATTATTTTAATATCTCCCAAATTGTTTAGAATCTGCCCAAACGCTTTCTGGGTATTGGAAATCTCATGTGCCTTAGCCTCTCCACCAATTTTCATGGCTAGATCACATTCAATGCTACCCCAAATCAACATAACACAAATGATGGCTAACTCTAGCAATTAATTCCTTAGAGTGTTATACAATTCATGACTTGACTTTAGGCACTAAAATTAGAATTTAGTCATTGTTATAAAGTATTTGATATTGTTGTAGGAAAACAATGAAGTATTAAGGGTTAGGAGATCAAACCCTTAGGCCTTATGGCCTTGAAGAAAATTGCCCACTTGCCCAAAAATTTTCCAATGGCTATGGCACTTGAAAACACAATTTTTATCCAATCCTCCTACAAAACCCACTAAGGGTCATCTTTAAAAAATTTCAGAGATTAATTACCGTGACAAATGAGGGCAAATGTGCTAAGGAAGAAGGCTAGACAGCCTAGTTAGGCCTGCAGATAAGGCCTAGAGGTCAAGGAGGCCTCAAAACAAGGAAGAAAAGGCCAACTAGCGCCTGCGCTGAGGCAAGAGGAGGCCAACAAGAGTTGTGGCTAGGGCTTAAGGCCTCAATGAGGCCTACGACTAATGGTTTAGGGGAGGTCGAGGCCTAAATTAGGCCTGCCTCTAGGCCGCTAGGCCAAAAGGAGGAGGCCGAAGAGGAGAGGCTAAATGAGGGGTAGTAGAGGGATAAGGAGGGAAGGAAACGCAGGACGAAGAGAGGAGAAAAAGGGCCAAGAGCCTAGGAAAGGAGCCGAGAGGGTTTCAAGGGGTCCCAAGCCCACAACTATGCAAGGAAAGGTAGGCCGAGGCTTAATTAGGTCTGCAGCTAGGCCTTGGAGCCCAAAAAAGGCTAGCATTGTGGTAAAGAGGGATAGATGCCTGGCCTAGGGGGGGACGCTAGGTCTAGAGGCCTCATAGAAATTGAAACCCTTGCCCAAAATATGAACTTGCTTCAGATCTTCAATTTTACTACAAAATTCTTGAGTTCTTGGCCCTGCAAAAATTGTAGAGGCTAGATCTTACCCTCAAGGGCCTAGATCTAGCTCTAATCCAACAAATTTCCTTTGGTCTCACATGCACAAATAAATTTACAAGTGCACAACATCCCAATATATAAAAAAAAAAATCGAAATTCGCAAAACCCCAACTGCAAAACAAGGGTTAGAAATAAAATAATTTACAAAAAATTATTATACAAAATGTATTTACAAATTATACAAATGTACAATGCTTAGAGAAATTTTGAACAATAGAATTTTTGTAGATCTTAATAATGGCTAGATGTACTTCAAAAAAAAATGTTAAACCACAGCCTTAGCAAAGTTAGAAAATCACATAAATTATTCAAAATCCAAACATAGTTAGCCTGAGCCCACAGTTTGTGAACTTGGAACCCAAGGACTGAGGAACCTACAAACTCTATATATTTTCTCAAGCAGAAGCCATTACAACATACAATGAATTAGATCACCTAAGATAAGTCAAAAACTTACCAATAGAATGTTCCTATCATCTACAATCAAATAATGATTTAATTAATATTTAAAGCACAATATAGTAATGCACATACCCAACACATAACACAAATCAAAGAGACAAAGACACCATGAATTACATCCCAAAGTATTTTATTATGATGATCAAAATGTTCCCAACAGACAGTGCCCTTACACCAGCGTTTAGAAAGTTACATCAGGGCAGAGCTCAAGATCAAAATGAAAATAGAAGCAAAATGCTTTCTATTTATAGAGAAATTCCTTCAAGTGGAAAAAAACGGCTAGTTGTCTTGATCCTCGTCAAAATAATCACGACTGTCGATAAATCTTTGATGACCTCTTAATCTCTGTTGTCGAAAATATTTATTTTTCAGGAATTTTTGAATTTCTCATTAAAACCATTTTTTATTAGCTCAAAAATAATTATTTTGAGTTAATTTCCTAAAAAAAATGACTTTTGACTTAACCACTAAGGTCCAAGGGTCTAATTTTTCTTGAAATATCCAATATTCCCTTGGTGAAGGACCTCCAAAAATTAATTTCTTTTAAACCGACGAATTTTTCCACTTGGAGAATTTAATTTCTCTAACATTTTTCTTTTTGACTCAAATCAATTAATTTCCTGGCCTAAGATTTAATTTTAATTTTGCCAGAAAAATTAGTTAATTGACACTTGAGGGGATTAATTATTTTTCCACTCTCAAATATTTTAGCCATGGTGTCTAAGTATGAGGGAACATGCACTAAAATATTTTTTACATAAGATTTTACAAATTCAACCCGCAAAGGGGAATACCAGTTCATTATAGACCCTCAAAATACACACCCAATTTTGCGACACAATATGATCTAGTAGACCAAGTGATCTGTGATAAAATAATTTAACAAAATAGCTTAAATTATTTCCAAATCACTTTCACAAAAAACTCGACTAAAACATTAGGACTCACCTAAGACTTTGATGATAAATTCCACCCTAGATTTGGGGTGAGGTTGTAGGGAAAAACTCTGTCGATCATCCATTTTTAGAAACACAGACGAATCAATGAGACGAAAATCCTCCTAGGATGAAATATGTTGCCAAAATTATAGGCTTACCTAGGTTTTTATATAATAAGATGGTCTTACTAGCATCATTTACATTACAAACTTGCAGAATGGGTTTACAATGACATAAGAATTACTGGATGATGATTTTGAACTTTGAAAATTTTCCTTCAAGCTGCCTAATTTTGCTTCCTTGGAGTGTTGAAAAAATGGGTGCAACAGGACCCTAGGAACCAGAGTGATGGCCATAAAGATAAGGGTAGAGATCATGTTTGGCTTTTGCCCACGTGTTAAATGTGTATGTCTTGACCATCCTTTGCATTTTATGGTACATTTCCTATTTGAGAGTGGCCAAATTATGCTTCTTCTTTTCTTTTAGTTGCATCAACCTCCAGGGAATCTTTCCAGGTCCAACCCAAGGTGTGGACAAGGGGAGGGGGAGGCTAACTCCTTGTGGACCAAATGGATAGATGTGGACCCAGACGGGAAATATGGTGAATGGGGTTATAATGAGCGGAGGGGAGTGATGTATATGGTGTCAGGAAGCGGCACCACACAACCAAAATCGGGATTTCCCATGTAGTGCCATCCCTAAAGCTAGTATCCAATAAAGGAGATCCCACGGGACTAGGATACAAGGTTAACCATCAAATTGGACAAAGGAGACAAGAGTACAAATCAAGTCCACTCTTTCTGCCGAATCCCTCCACCAATCCATGCCCAAAAGTGTCCATGATAAGTAAACAAAACTACCCAACGACACAATGAAAAGCCATACCTTCGAGGTCGGGAGGTCCACCTACAAACATGCAATCATAATAGATGGGTGAAGGACCACATGCTTGGCTCATGTGGAGGAGATAGTGGCACATCGATCTATTTGGTGGCTGCAATGGGTCATTGGCTTTCGACTGAGGACCATTTAGGAGAAAATTTTTCTCTTATGGATACTACCCACAAGCGATGGGTAACACTCCCTGTTGCAACCCTTGCTACCATTTGGCTTAATTTTTTCTTTCGTCGAATATTGCACACTGGGTAATTCACACTGCCTTTCTCCCTTGCTCTCACAACTCTGTCTATCTCCATCCCATCAACTTGCTCTTATAATTTCTCATTGGAGTATCAACGACCAAGATCTAATCATGATCGATGGCTGAGATCATCTTAGAATTCATCAAGTCACTTTCTAGAAGTATCTAGAGAAAAAGTTGATTTCTTCAATTAATACCCATTAATTAATCAATTTTCCTAAGTTAGACTTAGGAATCTTTTAATTATTGATCAATTAATTTAATTGAGAGGTTTCTAAGTGTTTTCTCTTGAAACCTTTTTCGGGTTTTGGAGATCTCGTGATCCTTGGCCTCTCTGACACCTTAGGGACTAGAACACTTATCTGATCCTACCCCAAATCCATAAAATAACACTTCTGACTTACTCCCATGTAGGAAGAAGACACTATCAAATTTGCCTCATTACACTTGGAAGGGGAGGCACATGAATGGTGGTACCATGGACTAGTCACATTGGGGCTCTCTAGCATAACCTCATATGTACACTTCACTCAAAGATTGGTAGAGTGTTTTGACCAGAAGGATCCTGATATACTCTTTAGAGAGCTAGCATAGCTCAAGCAAATTGGGTTACCAAAGTCCTACATCTCAAAATTCCAACAACTAGCAGTCATTATGAATTGTCCCTTGAAGTTGACGTTGAGCACTCTATTATAGTGGTACAAAGCTTGATTTAAATTTTGGTTTAGCTATCTGTTCCACAAGTCAATTTCCCATGTGGCAACATTAGGGAAATCACGCATGTTATCAAGCTCCCTAGGGCTGACGTTAACAAGCTCCCTATGATAGCCTGTTAGGGAATCCAAATATTAGACAAGGTGATCCCCCTGTAACAGTGAAGTCTCCCAAAGTCGTCTGAGATTACCTTGTGGAGGAATACAGACACGTGAAGGTTGAACCAGGATCCCCTGTGGCACCTAAACAGGGTCTTCATCATACTTGAATTTCGGGTTTGGAACAACAGGTCAGTCAGGACAAAGGAGTCTGATCAGAATAGTGGACAATGGGCAAAGTGGATCTGAGAAGCAAGTCTGTCAAGATAGCAAGATGTACAACCCTGTTAGGGCATCACCAATACATCAAAACTCTTAGTCAATTATTTCTTGGGTTGATTTAAGTTGTGTGTGATTAGTTATGATTGAAGTGGAAGATTTATAGTGCTGTAGGTTCTGGTAACAATTGTTGTTTTATCTAGGATTAATTTGTGACTATATTATCAATACTAGAAGGATTGATACTGTTGTGATGTATTAGCCCTAGTAAACTATTGTGGGATCAACATCAACTATTGAAGTTTGGTACTGTTTATCTTTAGCTTGGTTACAACTGATGTTCTATGTTGTTGTTATTTATCTATTCATTATCTATTCATTGTTGTAGTTTAATGATCATTGTGGAAAAGTTGTAAAGACTACTTATTAGTGCAATATACCCCATGTTTTGAAACCCTAAAAAAAAAATCCTCCTAGGTACATTACAGTACCTTGGAGTGTCAAGTACCATGTGGAATCATCAAGTACTTTAATGCTCTGCTCTGGTTGGGCAACACTACAACAATGGTATATCTACTCTTTGGAATGTGTATAAAGGCCTCCCATGTGTTGTTGGATGGAGGATAACTGTTTCTCAAAAGGCCTTTGCTGCTATGACAATACCACCTGACAAAACTCTGTCAAGATCAAGTGAAATCATTAATCATTAGAGACAATAACCATAAATGCATCATAGTGGACAATACCTAATGGTGGTGACACAATAACACTTCACGCAAGTTTCACCTTCAAATGTCTAACTAGATCAATGCCCATAAATAAGTTACCTCCTTATGGTAGGGATGTTCAGATGGATAACCCTATTAAGTATTTTTAGTCCCCAAGGGGATGGGATGTGCTCCAAGTTATCCCATCAATTCATAGGTGTGTGTGAGAATGATGGCAGTGGAGTGGGAATGACTTCAGGGCAAGGTGCCCTGGCTATGTGACCAACTAATGTAGGTTTATCATCTTGAGTGTCTTGATGTGAGGAGGGAGCAATTGTGGGGGATGGGATGTGCTCCAAGTTATCCCATCAATTCATAGGTGTGTGTGAGAATGATGGCAGTGGAGTGGGAATGACTTCAGGGCAAGGTGCCCTGGCTATGTGACCAACTAATGTAGGTTTATCATCTTGAGTGTCTTGATGTGAGGAGGGAGCAATTGTGGAGGCATGAATTACCCCTTTCCTTGGCCTGACTTGTCCACTCGTCTAGCATGCCTTTTACTTCTTTATGATTTGCTTTGATTGGGTGCATAGCTCAGGAGCCCAATATTGGTTTATGAGACTTTACATTTAATGCCCCTTGAAGATGAGTCTTTTTATCACTCACCAATGTTGGGATAGTACAAGAACTCCTTTTAATAGATGAAGCATGAGGAAATTGGTGATGGGTAATGAGGGAGGTAGAGCTCATGCTAGGCATTTGCCCACATGCTAATCAAATGTCCCAACCATATTTTGCATCTTATCCCATTCTTTCAGTGTGGATTTCTTATGCTTTTAACTTTATTTTAGTTGCATCAACCTCCAGGGCAAAGTCTTTTTGCCCTGACCATAGTTGCGGGGGAGTGCCCCCCCCCCTTCGAACCCGCTCCCGAAGCGCGCTCCGGAGCGGCTTGGGAGCGCGCTCCCTAAATCGCTCCCAGACGGGAGCGATTTTCGGGAGTGCGCTCCCTTCCAAAAAAATTTCGCTCCCTGCCGATTTCGGGAGCGACATAAGGAGCGGCCGCTCCGACGCTCCCGAGCTTTAAAAAATCGCTCCGGGAGCGATTTTCAGCTGGCCAGGAGCGGGTCGGCGAAAAAAAATTCCGTGGACCTGAAAAAAAGTTAAATTTAAAAAAAAAAAAAAAATTGTTTTAAAAGCCCTTTTGGGCATAAAATCATTTCATTATTTTGGTTTGAAGAGATTGAGGGCTTGAAGAGCAAGAGCAAAGGAGCAAGGAGCAATTGCTGAAGAGCGAGGAGCGAGGAGCAAGCCTGCAGAGGTAAGTAACTCAATAATTTAGCTAATCTAGCTAGTTTAATTTAGTTAGGTATTAATTTAGGGAATTTAATTTAGTTTATTGAGTATTAAAATGATGAATTTGAATTAAATTAATTAATCCCAATAAATTAAATTAATTTGCAGATTGTTGAATGAAAACCCTACAAACATCAAACACCATGGACCTCACCATATTTCTGGGCATTTTCCTCTTCCTGGTCCCTTTTATGGTTATTATGGTGGTGGAGGGTAGGAAACGAAGGGGCCAAACTGTAGAGGGGGATGAAGAAGCTGGAGGAAGTGAAATGGGTGAAAACCCCGGTGAGGAGGAGCTGGAGGAGGGTGAACAGGGCACGAGTCAAAAGACTAAACAAGACCAAAACCCATTGT
>APFE031346874.1:5000-11146 GCA_000404065.3 Pinus taeda
CAGCGTATGAGACACATCCTTAAAACATAAGTTCAAATTATACTGTAATCAGAATGTCTTGCGGAGTAACAGAGACCATACAATCATTGAATCACTACTCCTAGATAAACAAGAAACTCTTATGGAATGGAGTTCACGTCCCATACAGTACAGTAATACATTTAACCACCCGGAACTGAAAAGTTCCTCCAAAAAAAACAAAATGACAATAAGACCAAAAGGGTCATGAAATTCGATGCCTCATGAAATGGCATTCGACAAGTTCCCAAAGAGTATGACCGGTGAACCAACTCCTCAACAAAAAGCTCAAAGGAGCGACTTGGCATAAGAAAAAGAAATGTAACCACAGGAGCCGACACCAATCTCTGATATATACCATTAAACAGGAGTATTGAGGTCCATACCCGGAATGTGGAATGAGCACTGGCAGAACTATTGGCAATTCCTTTCTCTGCGACATGGACTCGCCAAATCTGTCATACACATTCAGAACAAATTCATGAGTAATAGCTTAAATAGTTCAATATTTCAACAAGAAGTTAGAAGTTCAGTGATCGAGTATCATTAAAAATGATATATATGAGGTCCATACTTGGAACATGGATTGAATACCAGCAGACTGCTGGTAAATCCTTTCTCCGCAGCATGGATTCGTTGAGCCTGTAATATACTTCCAGAGAAAACTTATGAATGATGCAACCCCGTAAGGACGGCTTTCAAAAAAAAAGAACTGAAGGTGAATAATACTAATAACGTGAACGTGTATCATACCTGGTCTCCAACTATTGGAAAAGAACGCACAGGAGGATACTGCATCCTTCTCAGTGACGGCATTCGGCCTCACCTCCAGTCACAAGGAAACAAAACTCAACAATAACGATGGCAGACTTACGAGCAGAGGAAACCCTCTCAGAAAACTAACCACGAACAAATGAAATCCTTAAGCCCTAGAAAGATCCAAATGAATTCCTCGCCTTCGCTCCTGGCCATTCGATGGAGGAAGGACTGATCATCACCGTTAGTTAAGTCTAGAATCTCGAGACATCAGTACTGCATCTGAGGTATTAATGTCAACAGCTACTTACCATGCGAAAACTGTAACAGTAAGGGAAACATTCCTCAAGGAGAGCCAGTTGTTTAACGCCTGGCTAATCAACCATTAATGAGAATGGAAATGGAAACCCTGTCGCACTGCCAACATAGCCATGCGTACACAGGAAATCCATATAGTAACGAGCATCGAGAGGTGTAGTGGGTGAGTCCACGTGCCAACACAGATGGGAGGTTGGCGGGTGATGCCTCATTAATTTTGTAAGAGCTATGAGGTGGTGACATGAAATTCATTAACCGTTTGAACATTGTAATATGTCGTATATATTATGCATATAACCTTAGAACATTGTAATATGTCATATATGGTTATGCATATAACCACCGAACTATGTATTATGACATATATGGTTAGGCATATAATAATTTTTTTTTTACATGGTTATCATATGGTAAATAGTGAATGGGGTTCATGACATGTGGTATCAGAGCCCAGTTACAAAACTGAGGCCTCTGGGAAAAATAGAGATGACATCTATAATAGATATGTTACTTGCACAAATATTGTTTAGTATACTAACATCCTCTTATTTTGTCATTAAAATTTTATGAACTAGTACAGGTTTAGGCATTCAAAGAATTTCAACATGAGGAGAGCAGACAATACATCTCGCAGATATGTAATGGGACAAGGGGCACATGGACCTGAGACTAACCCTGAGTTATGGGTACAACTGGGAGAAGAAGCCAGAAATACAAACCAGGCAATTCTGGAAATAGTACAAGAGCTAAAGAATGAGATGGCTCGGTTGTGAGAGGACAATGCACGATTAACAATAGAACAAGAAAGAATTTTAAAGAGTTTGTCTGACAGACAAAACCAACCACCAGTTAATCCTAGCACGGAACAACAGAGAATATCGGAAGAACAGAACCATCACGTGCCCCCAGAGCGATCAGAGGAACAAGAGGAATGTTCTGATAATGCGTATGAACAACAAACCTCAAAGAGGCAAAGGGTGGAATTACAAGGGGAATTCCGTAAGATAAAACCACCACATTTTGATGGGGAACAAGAAGAGGCAACGAAAGCATGGTTGATCAACATGAATAAGTATTTTTAGTTGTATGAATACGATCATAACCTTAAGGCACGATTGACTATTTTCCAGCTGCAGGGAAAGGCTACCTTATGGTGGGAAGAAGTCAAAATTGTAAAGGGAGTGACTGAGCAAACTATTACTTGGGAAAATTTCCAAAGGTATTTTAAGGAGAGGTATTTAACCGAACATTTTTATGATGAAAAGGCAAGGGAATTCCACGATTTACGGTTGGGGCAGCAGACCATGGATGAATTCATCACCCGATTTACCTCCTTACTCCGCTACGTACCATATATAAGGGAGGTGTTAATTTAGCATAGGTTTTCCCTTTGTCTCATATGTAAACTATTATGTTTCATTCACCTCATTATCATATCTAATCGAGCAAATGAAGTGATTAGGTAGGAATTCATAGTATTGTATGCTCCTCCTATAAATTTGCTCACATTCAATGTTTTCTTCTGTTTAAGGAGGATTCAGAGTTATTGTCTTCCCTCCTTAGCTCCTCACCAGTCTTTCCATCCCATTGAAATCCAGATTTGATGCTAAATTTCATGCCTACCTTGCCTCCGTTAATGATTTGTGTTGTTCATTATATTTTTCTGTTTCAAACTGTGATCTTGCCCATTCAGCCCAGAAAAACCCCATTATTTAAATTAAAAACCCCAAATCAACCTTCAAATCAATTTACTAGCCTAATATCTTTGATCCTAATTGGTCAGCTTATCATATCGAAAGATCTACCAAATCTGACTTGAGAGAGCCTTCTCATACCTCGTAGGGCTAGCTACAAGGTGAAATGGTTTGATGTAGCCTTCAAGATTTGCCTTTCTCAGCCTGAGGTGAAATCTCAAGCGCTAACATATTGGCGACCATACTGGGGAGAAAAAATTTGTAATTTGCTCATTGACGTGTTATTTTATAAGTCTTAGACGGAGTCTGAAGACATGCCAGGTAGCCTTCAAAAGCGCTCTTGCTTTGCATCAGCGCAAGTAGATAAACGCTGCTTCAATCGATCTCCGTGAGCTTGTGAACATAGCGCTTCATTAGCACTTTTACCCCAGTACATGTATCAAGTTCAGATCTGATTGTTGATGGTGAACAACGATCAGGCACTTGACAGGCTGAACCATTCACCTGGCGGCTCCAATTCGATCCAGACAGTCCAGTGCTTGCTGATCCGTTCATGCCATGGAAGGGTATGTGGCAGACCCTGCCGTGTGTAAAGTTGTAGAAGAAGTAAGACATTTGTTAGCAAATCTTGAATTTGATGAAAATGTTTACAGTGTTTGGCTTCATTTGTTCAAATCTTTAAAGGTCTTCAAAATTGAATTGTGTGAGTTAATTGTTGAAAGAATTGAAGACGAGATTCAATGGTTAGATGAGCAAATCAAGTCATATAATTTCCAAGACCCTAAAAAGTTTTTGGAAATCATTCCTCCATTGAAACAAGAAATCATAGATTTGCCTATAGAGGTTTACATTGACAGTGTGCAGCTGGAAGTATGCATTGCAGAGTTGGGGCAGCCAACAGAGACTGGCTTCTGTGATCCTATGGCAGCATATATGGACATGTTTTTCAGTTTGATGGACAAATCAAGCTGTCTTTTCCGTGACCAGGGTCATTACTTGCATGAAGGGCTGCCAGCAATTGCGTCTGTGACTTCGTGGCAGCATTCTCAAGCGGCATCATTTTCAGGTTTAATTAAATGGCTAATTTGGCATTTTAGGATTACCTGATCTAGTGTTTGTACAGCAGATTAGAGTAGGTTTTGTAAATAAATAAGCAGCCATAAGGGCAACATCTTGTTTCAGTTGGCTTTAGTTTGTTTGAGTTCAGTTTCAGTGTGAAAATAAGTCTTCAGTTGTGTTGATTTATGTAAAATGGACTCCATTACCCAATGGTGGAGGCACTGTCTGCTCTCCCAAAGTTCTGTGGTTCTTGGCACCTCCAGGAAGCTGCAGCTACCATCCCAAATGGAGCTGATGTTAGACTCCGTCTCACGTCAGAGATTGATTCTTCTTCAGAACCCTGTTTTGAAGAAGAAATCATAATGTATTGTTTTAAATTATGTAATTTATGCTCCAGCTCTTCAAAAGGTAGTAGCAACTTCAAAGCTCCTATCTGCACAAGCACAATTCAGAATATCGTTAGCAATCAGAGGCAACAAGTTATGTGGAGAAAATACCAATTGCAGCAGTATCAATTGCACAAGTTCATGGTGGTATTTCGAAAGATGGTACACGGATGGTTATAAAGATGCAACACTTGCAAATGGAGACAATAAAGAGGAACCTTGAAAAGAATAATTCAGACATATTGTAAGCCCCTGCCTACAAAATAAGCAGTGTGACCCTCCTTCATCAGGAATCGCCAGAGGTTGACTTATCCCATCGAAAAGAGGAAAATGTGCAAGGCACAGAAAACATTCTATATCACTGTGTTGTTTGTGAGCGGCTTGAAAAAGGTAAAACATTATTCTTTTGCTTGAGAAGAAAAGACCACATGTTTGTAAGGTTTCTCTTCTAGTGGAAGGCTCAGGACAACTACCATTTCTTATTGCTGCTGCTGAGCAAGAACATTTAAATTATAGAAGTTCGCCTCATTTGGCCCGCCATAAAAATATTTTGCAATCAACTTTAGGAGAAGAATCATATGCTATGGCTATCAAGGAGATATGGGAATGTTTCCAAGTTCATTTCCTTGAACTTCTTGGGGCTGTTTTTACAAAATCCAGCCTTGAAAAACTGGAATATGCAGTATCTAAATCAGAGAATGCGCTGCAAGATTTGTTCAACCATCACATCGAAGAGCTGGAAATGATATTTCTACCCAAGAGATTATACTCAGGGGGAGGCAGCACTGTCAGCAATATACCCATGCTTGAAATTATAGTTGTTGTCATCTTTCTTATCCATGATTCACATACCCAAGTTCAGAATGCTGCCACTACCTCAGAAACCTCATTTGCAACCACTTTATTGAGATTTTGTTGCTTTGTTGCATCAATACTAGTTAAAAAGGCTGCGCAATCTAAGAAAAAATCACTGAATTTTCTATTGCCTGGAGTTATTGTGTTCATGGAGTGGGTTGTGTCTCAACCATCTTTCGTGAAAGATATCAAGGTCGAGCATTGCTGCATTGTTTTTCAGAGATATGGCGTGATGGAATTTCGTAGCAGAGGAGACTAGGCAGAACATAATTGCCAGTTTAAAGAATCCAAGGTGACTACTAACAAAATTGGGGATGGAATTGGAATTGTAATTCTAGATGATGGCATGCAGGTCTAATTGCTCTCAGAACCAACAGAAGAGAAATAGTCTATTGTTCAACTTTAAAAAATGACGTGTTTAGACTGCAGCAAACATAATGGAGCAATGAATAAGCTGGCTGAATAAGCACAACATGATGACTGCTATTCTCTTTATTACCATTGGAGCTTGTTCAGGGACATGGAGATTGTAATGGTAAATTGTATAACCCTTTGGGGCAATAGAAGGTTGATACCACGTGGGCCATTGAGGGAACATTTGATTGCATTGAGACAGGTAGATATAATAGTTTTGCATCATACAGATTTGATATCAAAAGAAAAATATCAATTGGAGTGTTACTTGAGGAGAAATCCCTATTTTTGATAGCAAAATGGTCCCGTGCCATTTCTTCAGATTACAGTGCGAAGCTTCAGTGATTCCTCTGAACGTAGTGCACAATATGGTTGTCTTGTGTGTTTCTGGCATTGGTTGTCCAGAGTCACTTTCGTTAGCTATGAATGTTTGAGCCATTAAATTACACCCAGCAATTGATCATAAATAGCAAAAAGCCTATGATTTCCAGACATACAGGCTCATATCAAAATCCGTGGAATGATAGATCTTTCCAAGAATCATGCGGCACATGGCTTTGACAGTTGAATTCAGGTCTGTTTTGTGTTACTCTCAAATTCATCAAGTTATTTTTACTATGTGTTTGAGAAAGCGGATGGGAGTGTC
>APFE031346886.1:0-11175 GCA_000404065.3 Pinus taeda
CTCTACGATCCTTCTTTCTTCAAGAATTTCACCATGAGATCTTATCTGGGTTATCAGCCCAATAACCTGAGTGAAGAATGAATCTATCGTATCAGATTCCTTCATGCTGAGTGTTTCAAACTCTCTCCTCAACATCTGCAACTTTGCAGTCTTCACCTTCTCCATGCCTTGATAGGCAGTTTTGAGAATACCCCATGCTTCTTTGGATTTTGTTGCTGCTACTATCCGTGGAAAGATACTTTCATGTACTGATTGGAAGAGGAAAAAGAGGGCTTTGGCATCCTTCTTCATGTCGCTCTTCAGCTGGTCTCTTTCTGTTACTGTCAAAGCAGCCAATGCTATTGCATCTGCAGGTTCAGCATAACCAGTTTCAACCAGCTCCCATATTCCTTGAGAAGCAAACAATGCTTTCATTGTTATGGACCAATAACTGTGATTTTTCCCATTAAACTTTGGCAATTGAGAATTTGTCAAACCTGTTCCAGCATCTGCCATCTTAACTCTGTATAGGTAAAGAAGAGATACTGACTGTAAAATTAAAAACAAGAAAAAACTTTTCTCTGTTGGAAAAAATCTGCTATTTAAACTTCTTACAGCTCCTACAGTGAAAAACAAACTCTGTTTTGACTCACTAAGTAACTAGACTAGCTCTAATACCATGTTGGAATTTTCTGCTAAATTCCATAACAAACAATCAACAAAAAAAATGCTCTGTTTCTGCACAGAAAAGTGAAAATTTCATTTTCTGGAAATGGTGTTGCAGCAATAAGATTTGGTGTTGCAGCAACGTTGATCGTGGTGTTGCAGCAACAGGAAATTTCTGATATTTTTAAAATAAAAATTGAAAAATAGAGTAATGCTTGGCAACATAGAAACTGATTAAACAGTAACTAAAACTTAACCTGTATTCAGTAAAACAGCTGATAAACAGTAAACAAACTGATACAATAAACCAACTTTCTTTATCTCAGAAAGTTGTAGGTGTTCAAACACTGCTGTGCGGTTACAAAATAAGCACAAAAATACCCTGTCTCAGTATTGCAGTCTCAACACTGCTGCTCCAGCAACTTAATCTCAGCACTGCGGTGCATAAGGCTTCATTCACGCTACTGTACATTCTATGTCAAAAACACAGAGATTAACACTGTTGCCGCTCATTCAAAAGACAGAACTATTGTTCTTTTCTGCTTGGTAAAAAACAGAACTGTTGTGCATTTATATTTATAGGAAAACAAATATCTGTGTTTAAACAATAAACTAAGTAAAATATCTACTGATATTTATCTGCGTATTTATTGCAAAAGGCGGTGATGCTTTTCAAGTCGACAGTCTACAGGGAAATTAATTATGTGTATTTAATGCGTATTTAAGGTGCAAAAAATATCATAAGACTTTTGCTGCTTCCGGATAATCTACAATAACTGCTGAAGATCAGATCTCTGTTCAGCATTTATGTGTTGCAGTTGGAATTAAATTCCAACAAAAATTTGGTACTGCCAACTATTTTGTATATATATATCAAATTAGATTACATATAAATATATATAGTGTTGTCTCAAGATATATAGACTATTTTGGACACACAATCACTTGGTTGAGAGAATATCTCAACCACACACCATTTTAGGAACATCTAGATATAAGAACCCTAAGGAATAAGAACAAACTCCATTATATAAAAAAAATCACAATTGAGACAAGTAGGAATTACATTTTCCAACAGATTTGATTCCTCTAAACCCTTGGTAGATCCATCTTTAAGATGGATCTAGGCTGATTTTATTATTTTTAAATGCATTATTACTTAACAACATCTTACTTATTAATATTTTTTTGTTTTAAATATAATGCTCACTAAAAATAAAATAAATTATACATCATAAAATATCAATTATGTATCAACTCCCATAATGTTAATGCTCTAAATAACATATGCTCTAATATGTCCTCTATGAGTTTGGAATCAAAGAGGTATTTTCTTTCAACCCTGCTTGGGGTCAAGCTTATGAATTTCCTTGTGAGATTCCAATGGTACCACTTTTAAGAAAGTAGCATCTGAATTATTTCCTTGTTAGACTTGGCCACCACCAGCCCGCCTACTCCTCATCCTCGGTCTCGTTCTATGCCTCGGCACCATAGCAGGTACATGGCCAGACTCCATAGACCACCCAACAATTGCGATAGAAAGTATGACTACCTCCTTTACAACCTTCTCATCATTGAACACAAAAACAACAACAAAAAAATGAACAAGGCCACACACCAACCACTCCTAACGAGAGAAATTGATTTAAATGTTAAAACTATCATTATTTATTTTATTTTATAACATAGTAAGTAAGTATATATATATATATATATTGTGTTTTGAACTAAAAAGCTACTCTCATGACATCCAACAATCAACTTAATATGCCGAATGATTTCGAAGAATCCTGTTATTCTTCAACTCGACAACATCTAATAAACAAAAAAAATTCCTCACCAACTACGAAGAGCATGGTGCATAAAGTTGTTTGTAGATCCCGTACTAGATTAAGAAAAAATATGAAGATTTTCTTAAAAGGAACCAGGCATCGATGAATATGGGATACAACTCAGAAACGCGTCCTTGACACTTCCAGGAAAAGCTAAAAAAAAACAGAATATTATGTATGTGTGGAGGCATGGCGATAATAATTTCTTTGCCCATCCGTAGGGTCCCTTGTGATACTAATCGGGCCCATAAAGGAGCCCGAATCACATCTTTCTGACGGCTAACTTTCGGGCCAAAAGGAGACTTATCTTTATGCTGGATTTCTTTAATTCTGTTTCGGCTTTGCCATCGGTTTGGTACGAAGTTGCATTACATTTTCCTCTGTTCCAAAACAACGAAATTTCTCCCACTAATTTTCATCATTGTCGCATCAGATTGAGTTGCGACCCGTATTTTTATAGATTTGAATTGTTTAGAATCTTCTCATGTGATCTTTGACAGCCTTTTGTTCCCTCTAAAAGACGAGATTCTTCAGTCTGATTACAGATCCCAACTTATTTCTTTAGGTGCTAATGTGATCCGCGGTTGCTTCTCAGGATTCGATCCGAGATTTTGCACTTAACTGGAAATCCCGAACTGATAAAATACTGATCTCCTTCCATGCGATCGAGGACCCACTCTCTTGTGTCTAAATTGTTGCCAAATTTAACCTAAGTTTCAAATAACCTCTTGTAAGGGTTGATTGACCTCTAAGATGAACAGCCCTTCTTGGTTGCACTCGCCCTTTTTCTGTTACAACGATGATGGGAACAAGTTTGATGTCGAAAGCATATCGAGTAATTCCAATCCATTTCTACCGATTTATAATTCTGATCATCATGCCCATAGATTCAATTCCTCCGAGAGCCACAAATCCGAAACCCCATCCGTTCTTTCGAATCCTCCTCTATTGCGAACAGTCTGCAATTCCAGTCCCCCAAGTGATGGTCAGGCTTGCACTAGATTACCAGGTTCTGTCCCGGCTGACAAAAATAAACACAAAATGATTGAAAGACAGCGGCGTAAAGAAATGAAAGTACTTTTTTCACGGCTGAGATCAGTGCTTCCGGAAGAAAATATCCGGGTATGTTTTTTTCTGCTCAATATCTAGGGTTTTTGACAGATGAACAGTATTCTCTAGGGTTTTATTTAATGGAAGTTGTATCTGCTGTCGTGCAGGGAGAACGAGCAGCGTCAGAACAACTACTGGAAGCTGTGAATTACGTTCGCTATCTGCAGCAAAAAATCGAAGACCTTTCAGCCCGAAGAGACAAACAGAAAGTCAACTTTGATCAAAATGCAAAAGTTTCATTCAGGAAATTTTGCATTAAAACTCCGCCGTTCAGAGGATCGGATTGGGAATGCCCTGCAGTGAATATAAAATCTGTGGGCTCGGGTGTTCAGATCTGGACGAAGTCCTTGGAGCATAAGATTGTGTACTCTGATATTTTATTAGCGCTGGAAGATGGTGGGCTTGAAGTTGTAAGTGCTTCTTCATCTGCCGTTAAAAACAGAGTTTTTCATACAATACATGCCAAGGTAAGCCCTCGTACACGTTGTTACCACATTCTTTTTCTTATATGAATAGCATGATTCAGAATAATTCATGGTTTTTATGTGAACCTTTTGCACTGATAAAAATCCAAGGGGAAGACCGATTCATGTATTTTCCGTAGGACGCCTACTTTCTTATTAGGGTTACACAGTTTACATGGACATCTCTTTCGCCCGAGTCTAGAAGCACTTGGCCTCTGCCTGCAATAAACATATTTGTTTATATGTTTTTTTAACGATGCAGGTGTTTGATCACAATACTTTTAACATCCAAAACCTCTACCAGAAGCTTTGGCATTTGATAAATGCCCACCACAACAAGAATCAGTATCTAAGGATCACTGAAAATCGGGCATAATGTTTTATACGGCATGAATGAATGCTCAAAAAGGCCTGTCAATCTTACATTACGCATCGATTTTAAACTGAATAACATATTTGTCAGAAATGGTTGTTGATGAACAGAATCACAGAGATTTTAGAAATGGATATTGAGTGACCGACTCGTACAAGTTTGTCAGAGATGCTTTGTAGCTAATCTAAATCACAGACTGGTTAGAAATAACTATTTAAGTGATAGAATAGTTTCAGGTTCTAAACAAATAGAATAGATTTTCTAACCTGAATATTTGATAGACAGTAGTGGTTTCGGTAGAAATTGAGAGAGGATTGATTTCATATTTGAATTTAAATGACATAAAGCAATTATATTATTATGTTAGAGGAACACCACGTAGGATCAAAGAAATGAAATCAAATTAAAGGAAGAACTCAAAATGAATCAACTTTGAGCATGCACATACATAATCAATTTTTTTAGAATGCTTATATAAGACAATATATCTCTGCACACCTGTCTTATATCTCTGCACACCCGCCTTGTGAGCCAACCGACATACAACTAGTCAGGAGGCCCGTCTCCCATGTCTTTACATTTCTACCATGAATAGTACCCTTTAAATATCCCGAAGAAGATGCTCATAACATTTATATGAAAAACAAGGACAAATAACCCCTAAAATCGTATAGATTGTAGATTTAAATTATAAGATTGATTGCTAGGTTACGAAATATATTAAGGACAGATAACTCCTAAAATCATAGAGGCCGTAGATTTAAATTATAAGGCTCATTGCTAGGGTATTAAGAAATATTCAAGTTTATTTTACTTTGTTTAATGAAAAGTTTTATAACAAAATGGCATTACACATGGTGGGAATTGGTCTTATGTTTTAATATACTTTTTGCAATTTCTTACCCATTAATTTAGGTTATTTTTTTGAAAATTCAATATAAATGATATATATGATTTTATGAGATTTTACAAAATTTCATAGTAATGCTTGAGTATGATATTTTTGATAGTACATCTTAATATTAAGTAAATACTAGGGTAGAATATTAGATATTATTTATTGACTTAAAATATTTTATAAAAAATATGAAAAAGATATTTTATTTTTTTTAAATGTTGAGGAACCAATATTGTGGTATAATATTAGATGGTTATTCATTAACACAAAATATTTTTTATAAAATATATAATAAAATCAAGTGTTTTTTCCCATGTTACATTTTAAATTTTGTATACTTTCTTTTCAAATATATCTTGATTTTTTCTGTTTTCCTCTTTATTTATATCATCTTAGGCTCCTTGGGTCTATAATTATCATCAAGAAGCATAAATTTATTCTCCATGAACTTGGCATCATTCATATACACAATCTCTTTCACTCCATGGACTACTATCTTAGCTTTCATGGTTTTCAATGCTTGTAATATTGGTAAGTGATGATCCCACTTGCTATTTATATTCCTCTTTACTATAACTAATCTATTCAATTCCCTCATGTGATATCATCGAGATGTAACAATACCTTATTTTAAAGTTTACTAAGTATTATATTAGTTCTGTGATCAGGTGTAGATCATTATGCATATTTATTATACATGATTATTTTAGAATAAATTTTTGAAATTTTATATTATAATTAATAACTAATAAGTGGATAGTAAGAATTTAATCTCTATAAAATATTTTTAATAATAATCACAGCTGAAAGATTGTATCTATTTAAAAAGTAGTTATGCCTTTTTTATAATTTTTTAAGTGATTAATTAAAAAAAGAAGTGAACATTTGTGATATGAATTCATAAATATAACTTATAGTATTTTGGCATATGATATCAATTTACTAGGTATTCTAACATAAACTTTTTGTAGGTTAAGAATCTCCATAATAAAATTAGAGTAAATATATATAGTTCGAAATATAGTTTCATATTCTCTTTTATTCTTTGTATGTTGAATTCATATATTAACTCTTTATAATTAATAATGATAATAATTTAAAACAAAGTTTATTTTTAGTTCAATTTTAATGATATTTTTTAATTATAATAATATAGATGTTTATCAGCCATTTATTTATATAATTAAAAAACAGCAAATAAACTTGATAATTATTTTTAACATAATAATACAAGTAATTTTTTTTAATAAATTAAAAAAAAAATTAAAGCATAAAAATAATATAATATATGACATTTTATAATAGATTATAGTTCTCTTTTATTTTCCTTAGTTGAATTTGAATTGTTTTACTACCATGTTCCTTTACATTTATATAATTTAATACAAAATTATATGTTTATTTACAGGTTTTTTCAAATAATTTTGCTCAATTAAATAAGTAGGATATTGAAAATGTTTTTAATATTCAACTTTATTATTATTGTGATCATTGAAACTGCTTTGTGAAGATAATAAAGAGGAATACTGAAAAAAAAATTAATATTCAACTTTATTGTTACTGTGACCATTGAAAGTGCTTAATCTTCAACTTTATTGTTGTGATGAAGGTTATTAGTTAATTAAAAAACATATTGTGACAAAGTTCGTTAGCCAAAAAAAAAGTTTAACGAAGTTCGTCAAAATATAAAGACAAGTAAATCTCTTATTATGGAATGGTTATAATAATGATGGAAAATCTCCTGATTATTGGATTGAATCGGTGGTTGTTTGCATTGTTCATACTAATAGCTGTTTGCGTTGTTTATTGTTTCTCGGTTATATGCATAGTTGTTTACATTTTATCAGGACATTTATGATAGCGGTAATGTGACGTATGTACACTGCCTTATTATATAGTGTATAGCTCTACATGGGAGTTGTATAGATGGTAGGCCGGCCTCCCCAATGCTCATGAAAAAGGAAATGTCAATAGCAACATGTAAATTAAAACTACAGCCACGCGCAATGCATTGTGCACGTTTTGTGCAAGTTCCAATTGGAAATTATTTCATTCGTCCGATAATGAGAACAATTGTGAAGTGCGATGTTTAATCTGGAGTTTGTAATTACAATGGCATATCCAAAACATATAAGACTGATTGGTGGACAGATATTTCGATATTAGGATACAATTAGAGAGTCCAATGAAATAAGCAATGCGTTATGCCGGTCTTGTGGAAATCCTAATTGGGTTATAATTCCATCGTTTGGTAATGAGAATGATAGGTAAGTGCAATGTTTGATTCTAAGTGGTGGGAATTGTAGCTATAGTCAGTATATCCAGACATAAAGAGCTGACCAGATAATTGGATATTAATATGAAAACAAGAGATGACAATGCGAAATCAGAAAAAGGTAAGAGCAGAACTTAGATGCCCAGCTCTGCACTGCATCTCGTGCGTTTCCTCAATGTAGAAATAAGTATTTTTGAACATTGCAAGCAAAGATCAAACTAAGTGTCCCAACCTGTAGCGTGTTCATACGCTGTTATGAGTGCATAGTGAACTTCAGAAGCCGGACAGTGAGAATCAGACATTCCATTTCAGTGGGGCAGGGAACGTTTGTTGATATTCATTTAAAACCAAAATTTTAAAGGACAATCACTGACAGATCTTCCCTATCAATAGTATCAATAAATCAGAAAACTATTGGAGCTAGATATTTATTAGCAATTCAAAAGGTGCAAAGAGGGGATAATTTTTTTTAATTGGAAAAATTGTATGGAAAAGGTATTTGTAGATATGTATGTCATATGTATTGACATATTTTAATTTATATATTTTAAAATAATTTTTTTTAATCTGAATAATGAAATTTTGTAATGAAAATTAAGTCTACCTTGAATAAAGCCATAAATTTTTTTTTCAAAAGGTAACTTAAACTATGGTATAAAAAAAACCAAAACTTGAATGAAAACAATAGAGTTCACTAAAAAAGATAATTATAATTGATTGGAGGAAGTCAATTTCATTGGGTTAACAACTTCCAACATTCATATATGAAATAGTAGCCAAGGAGAAGGTAAGAGACGTTGTAACCACCAATGATTATTTTGAGGAGCTACTCAACCTTTGCTCTTCTCTAAAGTCCTTGTGAACAAGGAGACTCACAAGCTCAATGAAATATAGTGGCAAAAAGATTGAGTGTAAGGTTCTTTCTCCCCCAGCATAAAAGATCTCACTCCCTCTATTTTAATTATTAAAATAAATCACAACTCCAAAATTAAACTCTTTTTCATTTATTTTAAAAAATAATTATCTTAAATAGATTTGAATAAATTTTATTTGAAATTAAAGCCTTAATATAATCACAATGCTGGAATGTCTACATAGAGGTAAATTATGTTTTTATTATTATCAATATCAAAAACATTATAATTTACTGTAAAAAATTATCGTAGAAAATTATTTAAATAATTTATTATAAATAGATTTTTTAATATAAGATGATCATTTTAGTTTAGTGAAATGAAGAAATTAATTTTAGACGAAATGCAAACTAATAACATGTATGCTTATATGATAACACTATCATAGTTGAACAAACATGTCGAGAAAATTCAAATGAGGTGAACAGACATCAGGAAAAAAAATTCAAATGAAGTTAAGGAGCACTCAATTCATAAACAACTACTTCCCTTAAAGTTTTACATTGGGGTTGACGCTGAATAAATTTCTCTTCATATGCCAACTCAAAATTCCTACAAAATTTGACATTTTTGTCAAAGTTGTGATCTTTCTTCACACAATCTATAAACATTTCAACTGGGAAAGCAAATAGTGAAATTGAGATTAAGGATCCATCATCATCACTAAACAATTCCTTAAAGTACCTACTTCACTAACTTCTAACAAGTACAGTCCCACAAATACTTCTCCTTGCTATGTAACTTCTCAATGCTTTGATTTTCCTTCCCAGATAAAGAGAATTTTGAATTATCCTCATCGCCACAAAAAACGCACTAGTGTTTGCAACCCTACAGTAAAGTGAATTAAAATCCTTATACCCTTCTAATCAAATATTATGTAAACAATGGTTCAAATCCCTTTAGATCAAACTAACCCAAAAAAATACCAGTAAAAATTGTGGTGATTAAGGTGAAGCAAAGCCTTGCTTGTTGATAAAGACAAAAAGCACACATCAACTTTTCTACAGAGCCCTCAAGCTATATCTATGTATCTATGGGATGTATTTTGGAATTTATAGCTGAAATGAAAAAAATGGGAATCTTCCTCCAAGAATTTGTATGAGGAAAATTGAAAAATTATCTATATAGAGAGACTACTTTAAATTAAGCTTAGTGCTCATTTGACAATTGAATTATAATGGATTTTCTCATTCATTACAAACTAAATAAAAAACGTCAGCCTCAATATTTACCTTCTATATATAAAATAACGATAATAATAATAATTTAATTTTAAAATCAAAGTCTCTAAAAATATATAAATTTGAAGTGGCAATCTTATCAATTCTTCAAATAAAAATTCACTCCAAAAATTTTACTCCTCTAAAACCATCCTTATAAACTCAGTTTCGATATCCAAAAATAAATTTAAACAATTTATTTCAATTTATTAAATTTTCAATAAAAACATCTTAAATATTTCATCTTTCACTGACTATAATTTTATACAATTTCAATTCATAATCTCTGAGAATCTGAGAAATTGAAATTGATAAAAATAAAATAATAAAAAAATAAATTTAAATTATTTATTTCAATTTATGAGATTTCATTAAAAATATCTTAAATATGTCATCTTTTACTCACTGTAATTTTATACAATTTCATTGTTTATTTTTATCTTACTCTTCCGCTCCCTAACTTATAACCTTCCTAGCTTTTTTCTGTCAACCTTTCAGTCAAGAATTTAGCACATACTTATTAAACATCCATGTTCTTCATAAAACTTTGAAAATTAATACAACAAAGCTTTCAAATTTTGAATATTCAATATAGCTACTCATGTAACCATTGATTTAAGCAGAATTTCGATCTTGTTGTATGTGATGTACTGTTATCACAGAGATGCCATGTATAGACTTCGCAATTTTTTTTATTCAGGTTGATCGAAAGTACCGCAAACTAAGCAGCATAACTAAAAACAAACATTTTCTTAGAGTTAAAATCTGAAAGAACCCCATAAACATAATGAATATGCTCCTTCATACATCATTTTAGCATGTCGTGTCAGGTGAAATAAGTACATGGATTTTAATTCCAACCAACTTTGTGACGTTGAAGTATACATTTGTCACCACTGTTACTACTTTGAATTCTTCTTGAACAAAAGAAAATGTAGAATTCTATGAATTGGTGTTGGAAATTGAACAACAATTAAAATAGTTTCTGGATCACAGAGGAAAGCATGCTTACATAATTTATACAACTGTCATTGGTCATCCTTCTTATATGTCTCTTCAGTCTCTTTATTGTCAACAAGGAATAGATGATCCCCTTCTCTAATGACATCGGTGTCATCTATTTCTGCAGAATCTTCACTCAAAACTTTCACAGGAAAATAACCAAAATTTTCAACTGCGAGAGCAATAATTCTGTGAATGGCTAATTGTAAGATCTTCAGCAGCGCTCTAATTTCGAATGTTATAGGAAATCTTAACTCATGATTTTCATGAATTCATATATAAAATAAATACTTACCACCAAATTTTAGTAGCTCCTGAATTGCATTTGGAAAGAGTATTATTTTCCTTGGTTGCCTATTTGCTTTGATGTAAATTGGGGGATGCCTGTGGATCCTCACTCTTTTAGGAAGAGAAGTGGTTGCCTATTTGCTTTGATGTAAAT
>APFE031346899.1:0-19589 GCA_000404065.3 Pinus taeda
TGCCCCATAGAATCCCTCTATTGTTATTTTTGTGGCTTTATATTATTATTGTTAGGTCAGTTGGGTTATATGGTGACTCCTTAGACTCCTATATATAGAAAGGAGGTTTTGTCATTTGAACCATTGAAGAATTGTTCATTTATGTAATGCAAAGGAGGTTGTCCCCTCGAAGAGGTTGAATTCTAAGGCGTCGATCTATCTTTTCTACCTTTTTGTGAGCTGGTTCATAACAGTACAACAACCAACAATGAAGAAGATTCAAGAAGAGGATCATGGCTTTAGAAGGAAAACACCATCAAGAAGATCACCTACACTCAGATACCATGATATTTTTCTTGGAGTGTGTTATTCTTGTAATAATTTTGGGCATAAGGCTATAAAATGTAGATCCTATGTAAGGGGTAGAAATACAATAAATATTTATGAAAATCCCAAGAACTTCCACAAAAGGATTTATGGCAAAAAACCTTGTTATGAAACTGAATGTTACAAATGCAACAATTTTGGACATATAGCTAGAAATGTAAAAGTGATTTGATAGTTCCTTAAAGGGAACTAAGGTAGTTTCTTTTCCATCATATGGGGGAACAACCAAGAACGTGGAAAAAAAAGTAGGAAAATTTGAAGGTTGAGGAATGTGGGATTGCTCTACTAGCCTAAAGCAGAAGAAGTCAATGGTGTTTTGATAATGGATGCTCAAACAATATGATTGGAGACAATAAAAAGAATTGTAACATTGAAGAAATAAAACAGAGGATCTGCTACTTTTGGGAATGTTAACTCTGCCAAAATTATAAGGAAAGGAAAAATTGGCCTTGGCAGTAAAGATGCGGTGGAAGAAAATGTTGTTGAATATATGAAACCTAGTTTACTAAGTGTTATTGAAATGTGTGATCAGGGACAAAAATTTCTATTCCATTCAAAATAATGTGAAATAAGGAAATACAGATAAAGGAAATTGGTTGCAACAACAATAGGAACTCCAAACAACATACACATCCTAAAAGAGATTGGAAAGGAAAGATGTTGCCTAGGAAAGGAAGATGAAAATTGGCTTTAGAATTGAAAATTTGGGCATATACACTTTGACAATCTTGTTAATATTGGCAAGAAAGAAGTTAAAATTGGTATCCCTGAAATTACAAAGCCTTCATATACTATGTGCAAGTATTGTCAACATAGAAAAAAAACATGAGATGAGTTTAAAACTAAGGAACATTCCATGACAAAACCAATGGAAATTGTACATACTAATATGTGTGGGTCAGTAAGAACAAAAGGACTAGATGGGGAACAATACATCATGATGTTTTTTGATGAATACACAAGGATGACTTGGGTTTGTTTTCTTAAAAAGAAGTCAAAAGCTTTTGAAAAATTCAGAATATTCAAGGAACTTGTTGAAAATGAATACTATGAAGCACATGGAATAAAAATACACTTCTCAATGACTGGAACTCCTCAACAAAATGGAGTGGTTGAAAGAAATAACAGAATTGTGGAAGATACAGTTAGAACTTTTTTACACAATTCCAAGCAAAATGATATCTTTTGGGTACAAGCAATACATATAGTTGTTCACATTTTGAAAAAAGGATTGATTATAAGCAACAATGAAAAAACTCGTTATGAATTTTAGAACGGAAGACCAACTAATGTTAACCATTTCAAAATATTTGGAAACAAATGTTACTTAAAGAAGAATGAAAGAAAGTTTAGAAAGTTTGAATCCCAAACAGATAAAGGTCGCACTTGTTGGGTTCTCATATAAAAGCAAAGCATACAAGTGCTACAATTTTAGAATCAACAAGATAGTAGAAAACATCAATGTAAAAATTGATGAAACAACCTCGTTGAAGACAAAGAAGGAAAGTAAAAATCCACACATATTTGAATAATAGGAAGAGGAAGAACCAAAGCAAGAGGAATAAAAATAAAAGGAACAACAAGAAGAGAAGAAGCTAGAGGTGGAACAAGATGAAGCAGATAATCAACAAAATTTTCATATACCTTCTAGGACACCTAAATGGTGCTATCAGAAGAATCAACCACTAGAACAAATCATTGGGGAGAAGAGTGCAAGAGTAGAAACTAGAAAAATAAAACAAGCACAAACAATGGAGCAAGGGTATCTATCACTATTATCCACAATTGAACCAAGTAACTTTGAAGAAGCTAGAAATGATGAACACTGGATCAAGGGTATGGAATAAGAATTAAACTAAATTGAGAAGAATGAGACATGGGAACTTATTCCAAGACCCAAGAACAAAAATGTGGTTGGTACAAAAGGAGTCTTCAAAAACAACTAAATGAAGATAGAAAGATGACCAGAAACAAAGTAAGGCTAGTGTGAAAAGGATATGTCCAGGTTAAAGGGACAGACTTTGAAGAAACTTTTTCTCCAGTGGCCAGAATGGAAGAAATTAGAATGCTCTTGGACTATTTATGCTCCAAAACAATCAATGTATTAGATGAATGTGAGATCATCCTTTCTTAATGGGGAGATAGAAGAAGAAGTCTACATAGAACAACCATAAATATTTCTTTTAACAAAAGATGAAGACTATGTTTTTAGATTAAGGAAAGCCCTATATGGACTTAAGAAATCCCCTAGAGCTTGACACTCAATATTGGACAAGTATTTGGAGAAACAAGGATTTAGAAAGGGAAATGAAGATATTAGTCCCTATATAAAGGAATATCAAGACAATATTATCATCATTGAATTATACGTTGATGACATCATATTTAGAAGTGATGATGATAGGCTAAGTCATAAATTTGCAAAGATATGTCAAATTAATTTGAAATGTCTTTTCTTAGGGGGTTGACTTTATTTTTGGGACTCTTTATGTCTCAACTAAATGGAGGCATTTCCATCTCTTAAACCAAGTACATCAAAGAAATGTTGAAGAAGGTCAAAATGGAAGACTGCAAACCTATGTGCATTCCCATGGTCATCAGATGCAAGTTGAGCAAAGAAGATGAATCCAAGGAAGTGGATCACAAAATCTATAGATCAATGATTGGTAGCATACTCTATGTGATAGCTTCAAGGCTAGATGTAATGCAAGTAGTTGGATAGGTTGCAATATTTCAAGAAACACCAAAGGAAACTCATGTTCTAGCAGTGTAATGGATCTTTAAATATCTCAAATGAACAACAAAATTTGGGTTGTGGTATCTGAAAGGAAATGAATTTCCATTGGTAGCTTACACAAATGCGGATTGGGTAGGAAATATATATAACAAAAGAAGTACAAGTGGACCAACCTTCTACTTGGGAGACTATTTAGCATCATGGTTTAGCAAAAAGAAATCCTCAATATCCTTGTCTACAATAGAAGCATAATATATTGCAGCAACAATGTATTGTACTCAAGTCCTCTGGATGAAGTAAACGTTGCAACACATGCAAGTAAAATATGGTGATCCTATTCTCACACTTTGTGAAACCGCCAGTGCAATAAACATCTCCAAGAATCTAGTGATGCTTTCCAAGACCAAGCATATTCCTATCAAATTACACTTTCTAAGCGAGTAAGTCACAAAAAAGGAATATCAAACTAGAATATGTTGGGAAGAAGGAACAAATTGCAGAAGTCTTCACCAAACCACTTCCTGGGGAGACATTTAAATATCTTAGATAGAAACTAGTAGTAAATTATGTTCCAAAATTATTCGCACAGTGTTTAGAAAAAAAGGACAAGGTGAGAGATAGTGTCAAGGGGAGTTACCCTTTGCCACTAATGTCAAAGTGGGGGAGAAATATCAAGAAACACGAAGATAGGGGGAGCATGATAATCAGGGAAGTATGATGGTTTCCATCAATGACCAAGAAGGATATTGTTGAAAGAAGTTGCCATTGGTGTCAAAGGATGTCCAAACGAAATAGAAAGTTACATATTCAAATAACATATTTGAAATATTATTTTTGGATTTTTGATGTCCCATTTGGATACCTTGTATTTGAATGAATTTTTACTCCATTTACCTATCTCAAATGGAATAATAACATATATGGTTGAAAATATTATTCCCCAAGGCCTTCCCAATGGTGTATGGAAATCCCTTTAACTCCTCGTGGTTAAAGATCAATGATTTTTTGAATATTCATTATACATTCTGCTAGTTGCACAAGCCAATCCAGCCAGTGGACAAGTTGGCCCAGTCTAAACCCTGAATGCAATATAAATAGGTGTGATAAGGAGCATTTCAAGTCACTCACTCAGATAAGTTCATATTTGTTCAAACAAGCAAATAAAAGGAATTTTGAGGTTCATGCATCAACAACCAGAAGTGAAGATAAGTAATTTGAAGAAACTTTTTGGGGAAGGAGTTTTGGCACATTTTTTAAGGGTTTTTGACTCATTTTGGAAGAATTTCTGGCACACTTTTTAAAGAGTTTTTGTCCTAGTTAGAAGGTTGAGTACAAAACTTATTCTCGAGGGCTGAATTTTATCCCCTTTGAAGGCCAAATGTTAGATCTGTGTAGAGGGTTGAATTCTAGTGTGGAAGGCCAAGTTTTAGGCCTATATTGAGAGAAATGACCTGTCCCTATTGAGGCCAAATTTCAGTACTGAAGTTCTGTTACAAAGAAGGTTGAACTTAGGCCTATTTTTAGGACCAAATCCTGGTGTGTTTGAAGGCAAGTTTCATGTATGGTTTTGAAGATGTACAACTATTCTCTATTGAGGATACTGAACCTTGTGAAGGAGGTAGAGTTCTACAAGCCAAGTTATGATTGATTGGGGGTTGATTTTAGGTGCATTAAATTCCAAGTTTCAGTCTTGGTTTGGGGTTTGTTGAGGCTAAGTTCTATTGATAAGGAGGTTGAGTTCAAGGATTATTTTCTGAGGGAAATTTTGTTTTTAAGAATGCCATGTTTGGAAACTTGAGTGCTTATGTGAAGGACAAAGGAGTAGTTGCTAGGAGGGAAAACTTTATTTGACTAATATTCACTATTTTACAAGCTTTAGTGTTGATAAATCAAGGAGTTGGTACTGACAAACCAAGGAGTTGGTGCTGATAAATTTGAATGTACTCTTTATATATATTAAGAAAAACATTTGATGGTTTTCTCATGCATTGGGGTTCCACCTAAAAATATTTGTGCTCTATATATTTATGTTCTTTTCTTCATATATATGGATGCATTTACAAGTTTTTGAAGTTAAAAGTTGTTAATATTGATTCACCCCCCTCTCATTATTGTTGAATATTCCAACAATTCTTGGTTAACATGACTTCAGTGAGTCGCAGTGGTTAGGGTGATTTTCTCTAGCATTTCTAGGGTGGAACAACTTTAAAAAATGGTTTTAGCTAGGCTAAACCCTAATAATAAAGGATATCAAGTCCCATACACATGTTCATCTCATCATCAAGGAAATTGTATAAATTATATGAATTTCCCAAGAAAGTTCAAGGAATAACTACACTCATAACTTATATCAATGATCATAGCCAAATTTGGTATGAACAACTTGGACATCTAATGAAATGAAACATGGATAATAGATTACTTAAGGTTATTCCCACTAATGGAATATATGAAGGATGCATGCGTGGAAAGCATCATTATGTGGCATTTGAAAATAGGGAAATATTTAAGAGCATAGAATTAACTATAACTTTCACATAATGACCTATGGTCCTTGAAGAAACTATCACTAGCTTGTGCAAAGTATTTCTTGACCTTCATTGATAAATTTTCCATGTATACTTGGGTATATTTCTTGAATAAAAGTCGTTTATTTGAAAATATTAAATAATTTAGGGCATTAGATAAAAAAAGTGTGGTCCACTTATGGAATGTTTAAGATCAAACAATGGAGGAGAATATGTAAATAATTCTTTTGAAATCCATTTTTCATATAATGGTATCTATTGGAAAATATTTGCACGCTCAACAAGATGACAATTGTTGAAAGAAAAAATAACTTTGGCAGAAATGACATATTATTTGCTTCATGCCAAAGCTCTATTGATTAAGTTTTGGGTAGAATCAATCTATTTCCCAAACTATTTGTTAAATTTGATTTCAACTAAAGTTTTATGCGATGTGGCTCCAATTGGGAAATGGATTGGAATAAGACCCTTAGTTGGACATATTAAACCTTTGCATCTATAACATGGGCTCACATTTAAAATATTAGAATGAATAAAATGGATGTGAAAAATCATGTTTGTATCTTAAAGGGATACCCTAAAGACTCAAAGGCCTATATTTTTTTTACCTTGTCATACAAGAGATTATCTACCAAAATATACCATATTTAATTAGAAAGCCTCGAGGGCCACTTTGTTGGATTCCTCTTTTGGTTTTTTCAGTAGTGATCTTTTGCAGTTTTGTGAATTTCTTGATCAAATAAAAATTACACATGTTTGTTGAGAAGACACCTGACTCCATTACTTGAATTTATTTGTAGTTGAAATTCCATAGTAGAATCTACTATAAGTTTTGGAATCCCTACTCAATCTAGTAATGGTGATCTTCATACATGAATTCCTAGAATGGGGATTCATCCTGCCAAGTGGTTGACCAAGATATTGAATTTTTTAGATTTGATGTAGGAGACAACAATGATTAGTAGAAGTTCATAATCAATGGGAAGAAGGATAAGGAATTGGGATTAATAAGAACCTACATCCCTAGATAGATTCACTTCCATACATGTAGGATCAACAAGATTGAGGAAGAGTTGATATCTCTAGATCCTCTTTATTTTGAAATAATTGAAGATTAATTGGCCCATGTGAATGGACTTAAGTTGAAATTAGGTGAATGCGGAAACGAGTTTCCAAAGAAATATGGTTGGCTCAAATAAGTTATCCTGATCAATATAAAGACACGATATGGCATGTTTTTTTCAACATTTCATGCTAGCTAGAACTATAGAAAATATGGTGGTAAGAATTATTCCTTTGGATCTTTTTGTGGTTTTCTAATTAGGTCATATGAAAAATTGATTAATGAATGACAACTTGAGATAAAGCATGAAGCACATTTATTGAAGGGAAAGGTCAACGAAACTATAGAGAAATAGGTTAGCAATTCAATGTGATTACATCAACCAAACTATTAAGAATAAACATTGTGATTAGGATTCAAATAAGAAAAGTAGAAAGAAGAAGATTTGTCATTATTGCAAGCAAGTAGGACATATGGAGAAGGCATGTCAACTGAAGACCAAGGGTTTGGAAGAGAAAGTGAAGAACCTTGAAAGAGACATTTCGACTAAAAGATAAACAACCTTGTACCATCAAACTTTAAAAGGTAAGGCATATAACTATACATTTTATATTAGTTCTTTTCAAGTCTTACATGCTCACATTCTCAGAGTGAATGGATAGTCAAATCTTGTTGCACTCATCATATGGATAATGAGGCTTCTCTCTTTTTTCATTCATTGAAACTATAATAAAATAAAACTTTCTTGTAAATGATTATGTGTTTATTGTTATGTTGAAGCCTCAAGAATCGTTGCTTTAACATGGGGGAAACCACCCAATCCGGACCTTGGTTGGTAGCTCCTTTTCCATTTGGAGTAGTGGCTCTGACTAGGGATAATGGGACCAATTTCCCAATCTATTTTATGATTGTGCTGATGGGGTGATATGTGATATTTTGGAGTAATGTTTAAGCTAAAAGTAATCTAATATAAACTAATAATCACATGCATTTTATCCTAATTTAAACACTATCTAATTATGACTATACCCGAGAATAAATTGAAGTATGTGATCTACAATAATGTCTAAAAACAATTGGTAATAAAGATCATTCAATTGCAATTAGAAATGAAATCGTTTAACAATAATTGTTTCATATAAAAAGTTAGCCGAAACGATTGTAAAAGATGTATCGCATAAGAAATTATTCATGTATTCAGCATAAAATATAGGCCATCATCATCCAGAAGTGCAATAATGATAACCAAGATTCAAACTTTCATACATATCAACTAGAAGAGAATTTATTGCTTGATACATAAGTTAAAAGAATTATGAGATAAGATTACCATTTATAATATGTCCAACTCATGTGCTTCAACAATATTCATCTAATTTCAATCCATTCAACACCATCTAAGAGTACAAAAGTTCAATTTCAGTAGAAGATGCCAGATAAGATATAGATAAATCTTGTTCCATTATTTTCACCAGAACTTCCTCAAATGGACAGAAGTGCATGTTTTGAAGATTGTTTATGATAAAATTTATGGACCCCTCTCTAAATGCATGAGAGGGGTTTAAATACTAAACTATAAAACTAAAAATAGATTATTACAAAAATAGTTGAGGAGGTTTAAATGACCTTCCTCAAATTATGCAAAATAAAACCAAAATAGAAATGAGCATGGTAACTAACTGTTCTGCATTTGATCCTTTAGATCGCAAATGTCCATCATGGGCTTGAGCTATGTCGGTTGGCCGATTTCAGCTTTCAACTACCCAGTGAACACGCCTTCGGTCAGTGCTGGCACCATTTTCTCTGTAGAAGTGGTTAGGCATCGCAGGGTCATCCACTGGTTGTGAGGTTTCACTAAATGTCACTAATATGCTTCCCAGTTTAACCTAGTCATTTGCCTAATTGCTTCTACTTTTTCTTCTATTGATTGTATCCACTGTAGTTCAAGTTTTTTTACATTAGGAAGAAAACCTGGAATGGATTCTGCCACAAGGTTGGCGCTATGTAAATTTTCATTAATATTTTCAATAACATTGTTTGTTGTTGCTGCCATGTCTGTTGTTGCCTTTTATGCCTATCTAAGCCGAGAATCCCAGTTCGCAAATAAGATTTCTTTGTGTGACTCCTCCAGTTTAGGCAAGTTAGCTTTTCTCCCATCTTCTAAATTCTACTAGGTGATGAAATCAGAGACTTTTTTCAAGATTTCATCATATTCAAGTCTCATTTCCATGACTTGACTTGTTAATTTGTCACTTGTTTCGCAATAAGAATTCCATTACGAAATCTTCTGGCATAATATTTATTTTTGGTGCATCAGTTGGGAGTTAAGGCCGAGCACTTCAGTAATAAACTGATCAATTCTTGGATCATCTTTATGTAGATAAGTCATTCCTTGTATTTGCGCTTCCTTCTTTGCTAAGATGGTTTGATGTTTTATTTGCATCTACTCGAACTCTTGTTGAAGCTTAGCTAATTGTATCTCTGCTTGCTGGTCTGCTTTTTCTTGCTGTAATTTTTGTTCAAGCGACAAAATTTTATCTTCTTTTTATTTAAGAAACATTTGCACCTTGGTTTCTTTGTTGATGGTCGCTGTAGCATAGGCACTTGCAAACTGTGACAATCTAGTAAGGTTGGTAGACAGGTCAATGGGCGAGTCTTTCCAGACAACATCCATCAGTTCATTATCAAGGGTAGTAACATCTGTAGAATCCAATTTCCTTTTCTTCCTTTGTCTTTTAACAACAACTTTGTGTTGTGGGCTATAAAACACATCTAGAGGGGGAATCTCCTCAATTCTCAAAACTATTTCAGAGGTGGGAGTAACAGTGATGTACTCTACGTCTTGAGTATTTATAGTCTCCTCTACTGTAATTTCTTGAGTTGTTTTCTGTTGTGGAGTTTACAACCCTGTCATTTGTTCCTCTGTATTGAGCCTTTTATTAAAGTTTTCCCATTCTTCCTCTAAATTGATCACCAGGGGTTTTATTTGCTGTGTGGAGGTGGAACACAAGTGGAATGGATCTCAGCTTGTTTGCTAGCTGAAGTTTGCTCAACTATCTTTTCTGTAGATTGGGTTGTATCTTTTCCCGATTCCCTACTTCTGTTTTTCCCATTTTGTGATGACTTCTATGATTCCTTGGTAGATTTATCTTGGGATTTTTCTCCAGAATCAGTTTTAGAATTTCCTTTGGAATCTCCTTCTAGACTTACATTAGGAGTAGGATCCCTTATTGGTTCAATCAATAATTGGTCCAATGGGACCTTTGTTAGCCTCCTTTCTCTGTACTCGTAAAAGGTTTCAAGATCTTCACAATCAAAAAGTAATTGTGCCATATGATTCACCTCTGTGAAGGTGTTTTTTTGCAAAAAGATGTCATCAAATGCATCTTCCTCGTTACTGAATACTTTTATTTTCACCATGGTGGTAAAGTCTTTGACAATGCCGAATGGGTCATATTGCCTTCCAGGGAATTTAGGTAATTGTAGAGATAACATAATCTTTGCTTCTTTAAATGCATGGCCTAGGTCGTGAAATGAAAATGCTCCACACTATAAAGGGAATGTAGGCCAAATGACCTTTTTTTCTTCCTTTAATGTTTTGCTCATCCCTCCCTCACTAGATATTTGATAGGCCATCTCTCTAGCCATCAATTTGTCTGGAACATAGTATGGGAGGACATGGGGGGACGTAATGCTACCAAATACCCTAATATATGTAAATGTATCCTTCCCAAACCATATGGCCACTGAGAGGATATCTACCTCAACTTCTTTGGAAAACCTGGGGGCATCTTGATTATAAAGCCTTTTGTGGATAGGGAGCATAACTCCATGACAAATTTTGAAAAAATGTGGTTGAAAGTGAGATTCCCACGTGTCTTTATGGTATATGTGAATGGGAAGTGGATTTTGGATAGTCCACTTCCATCCCATGACAGGAAATTTCGAACCAAAACAAATTGCATCCATTACATAGGTGCTCATAAAAAATGGATGGTAAACCCTCGAAACAACAATTCTTTTCCTTCGAAACTCCATTATTGTTTTTGCTAAATTATCAGACAAAATTTGTGCCATTTCATTATAGTTGCATTTACGGCTACATCTATTAATGGCAGCCATTATGGGGAGAATTTAGTACTATCGGGTTTGCCAAATAGTCTACATAGCATGGTCGTTGCAAAACTATGAGGGAGATAAATAGACACAGTAGAGTACGTACCATTCTTATCTTTCTTGATTTTTCCCTCATTATTTGACTAGGTCCGGGTGTAGTATGTTGGGTCCTCGTTTTCTTTGGCAAACTTCTTGATGAATTGCTTATTGTAGATGACTTGTGGCTCTGGTAGGTGGTACAGGAGCCATAGGTTATCTAGCATAAAAGATCCCATAATCTCTTGGCTTCTTGTCTTGAATTCTCTGTTTGAGATGTCAGCTTCATCAATAACCCATTTAACCATGTTTGTATAAGGGATTATCTTCAGATGCGCAGCTATACGATGCAAAAATGAGCATGATGTATCAAACATGGAGGCGTCTGAGGAATCACGTCTGTCAACTGTAACCTTTGTTTCCATAATCCTTGGTTGTTCTTCCTCCAATATATACATGGCCTCCCACATAGAGGTTCCTCCCTCTCTGCTGCATGTAGTATCCGTAAATAGAGGAGCCACTTCTAACTTCTCAGAGACGACTGCCTTGCCTTTCTTCACCATAGCTCCCAACGATTTGCTATGTGGATTTTCCCTGAAATTGAAGAACGGAAGCTATCAGATACATAAAGATGACAATGAATGTGAAATGAAATAATGTGAATAATTTGTATAGGTGATAAAAGGAGTTTTATTTGAACGCACATAAAAAGATATCATATCACTTTAAATGGCTTTTCACACATAAATGCAATTAACTCTTACTAAATGCCCACTAATGCTTCATTATCCCTTAGCTTTAATGCTCGTAAATGTTTGCATCGTAAATTGGGAAGAAAGCTTCTAGGGTGGCGAGCCTTTGAATTGTGATAATGGTGATTTTGCGATTTGCGAAGAAATATCACAAATTGCAATATCACATTATACCTTTTCACTTTTCTTACCCTCCCTTGCGTTTCTGCGAGATGAGAGATGTGAACTGCTCGTTTATTGTCTCAAAACATAGCTACTTGTCAAGTTTTTCTATGTAAAGACCATTTTTAATAAGCGGCGGACCTAAACATTTGTTTGTAATGTATTGAAGGAGTGGGTTTGGGCCTTGATCGCATTTCGCAATATCAACCGATGATAGGTTTGCAATGTTCTTTTGAATGCTCAAAATGTGATGCGATAAAGGTTATGATTCCATCATAATTTCGCATTTCGCTTGTTTTGAGATAACCTTTTAAGGTGGGCTCTTCATAAATAGCGATATGCTATGCAAGACTTGGTTTTGAAGAAAAAATATTTAGGACCTAGTTTATGTTAAAAATATGATAGTTTCAAGGTATAAAGCATAGAGTCCTCTTTTAATCATTTTTTACTAGATTTGGTGGGTTAGCAAGGTTTTTTGATGATGCTTAATCATGTGATATGTGGGAAGGAAAGCATTTAGTATCTCTTTTGCAAATAGGGTTTGATTGATATCTTTCTTTATTCCAAAAATAAAAGAAATGCCTAAATGCTAAGTTTATTTTTGGGGGGATTTTTTCTAAAGGGTCCCCATTTATTAATATAATATTAAATACTACTATTAGTAAATGGGGGGTTGTTGAATAGCACAACAATTGGCGATTCAATTGGAAGAGCAATTATCTTTGAGAGTTTTTTGAAATTTCTAAATTTCCAAAATAAAGATAGTTTTGAAAATAAAAATAAAAATTACATGGAATATAAGGTAAGTAATACTACTCATTAATGATAAAACAACATCTACTTAACTATCATTCTTTTGATTATTCTTTTCTCATAAGAAATTCACTTTGTCTACATCATCCATTACTTGGTTTTAAAGATAAAAACAAAGAGACTCTCCTCAGATTAGTTTTTGGTATACTCAGTTGTCATAGGTAGAGCCTCTGCTACTGGCAGGGGTTCATACCCTCGAGGGGGTTACCTTTTAACCAACAATGCTTCAGTAGCCCACCCAGATCATAATACAATTTTAAAGATAAGCTCATTTATATACTTATTGCTTTCTTTATTTTTCTGAAGTAATTCATTCTTCCTTAAAATTTTCATCTTTTATCTCTTAAAGGACAATGTCTTGGTTTGGTGTCCAAAATTGACAATGCCATTCACTTGATTTGTAACTTAACTAAACAAGCTAGTTCTTGATGAGACCCCTTGTCTTTTGATTAATATATCTTAACCCATTACCCTGTTTTGATATGCAGTATTGGTAATGTCAGTTAGTTATAATCTTATGATCATGGTAAGTTAGTTCTTGATGAGACCTCTTATCCTTTAAGTTTAAGTATATTTTAGAATTACACTCTAAAAATGAAAGCTGATTAGGTGGGGAGAATCATTGGCTCCTTAAGAGCTTCTGAATGATAATTGTAGAGTTTTAAAGATGCTTTTCTGTAGAGAGACTTTGCTTTGTTATTGATACTTTTCTTGACTGATGTAAAGGAAAGATTTCTTTCTAAAGCTAAGTTTCATCAAATATCAGATAATTTTGGAAGAAAAAGGCAGTTTTGAAGCAATAGAACTTAACTATAAATTTCATATGTGAAGATTACTTTCATAAAAATATTTACTTACACAAGAGAAAAGTCAAAATTAAAAAGAGACTATCCTTTGTAAAGCCAAAATTAAATGTTTTTCAACTCGTATTATTCTTTCTAAAGAAAAAATAAACTAAAGGAAATAATATATAGTGAATAGAAGAGATCATCTTCTATGGAAAGTATTTCTTTAAAATCTACCCATTAACAGGTAGAGATTCTCTTTTACCTGATAAATCTTGTAATAGAAAAGTTGATGGGCCTATTTGTTCCACAATCTAAAATGGGCCAAGCCACATTTTGTTGGAACTTCGTATGCTTACCTTTCTCTTCGTGGGCTTTATCCCATTTCAATACTAGGTCTCCGAGTTGAAAATATTTTGAACTTACAAAATTTGAATCAAAGGAGGCTTTGACTAACTGTTGATGTTGTGCATGTGTGATCCTGGCCTTCTCTTTCCTCTTCAAGCTTAAGGATTTGTAACTGTCTAACTTGCATAGATGAGGAAGGAGTTTCTTCAATAAATTGAACTAAGGCTAAAGAGGTAATAGCTACATTTGTTGGTAAGACGACTTCTTTCCCATATACCAAATTAAAAGGAGAAGTGTCAATGGAGGATTTATGAGTTATTTGATCTACCCATAGAGCAAGCATTAAAGACTTATGCCAATTATTCTGGCTTTGGTCAAAAGTTCGTTTAATAATCCTGATGAGATTCTTGTTTGTGGATTTAGCTAACCCATTTCCTTGCGGATAATAATTAGCAGAGTACTTAAGGTTAAAACCTCTTTTAAGAACAAATTCTATCATAATATTGCCTAAAAAATAAGATGCATTATCGAACATCAAGGCAGATGGTAGGAAAAATCTAGTACTGATAAATTGATATATGAATTCAATAATGTTTTCAGAATTGGCTACCTGGAGTGGAATTACTTCCACCCATTTGGTGAAATAATCAGTGGTTGTAAGGATATATCTATGTTGCTTAGAACAATGAGGAACGATCTAACCTATTATGTCCAATCCCCATTTCTTGAATGGTTGGTCAATGTTGAATGGTTGTAATGGTAATGCGGGTTTCCTTTGTTTTCCAGCAATTGTCTGACAAATTTTACATTTCCTTACATAACTGTGTGCATCTTTGAATAATGTTGGCTAGTAATATCCAGCATGCAGGATTTTATGTGTTGTAGTATCTCCTCCAATGTGACCATCAACTGGTCCATCATGAAGTTCCTGCAACACCTTCTCTGCCTCATATTTTTCAAGACATCTAAGTAAAACAAAATCATAATTTATTCTAAATAGCACATCATTAACAATTTGATATTTTCTAGATTTTAATCTCAAGGCCCTTTTCTTTGTGTAATTTAATTGGGTTGGGGCATATCCATTTCTCAAGTAAAATATGATATCAATATATCTTGACTCAATGTCATTAAGGCTTACCTCGTAGACTTGTATATTGTCACCTGAATGCTGTAATGTTGATAGATTTGATGCTCCTGCCAACATCCTACAAAAACCTTGACCATTTACAATTTTTGCTGGTCTGATTTTGATGTCATATTCTTGTAGAGTTGTAACCCAATTTGCTCTCTTCTCACCTACATCCCTTTGTATTAACATATTTCTTACTACTAAGAATGGTACTATTACTTTGGTGTGGGTTTTGAGGAGAAAATTTTTGAAGTGTTTTATTGATTTAAAAACAGCAAAGGCTTGTTTTTCAACATCTGAGTAATTCAATTCAACTTCCTACAAATTGGAGCTAAAGAAAGAGATTGGGGCTTCAACTTTTTCTTGATTTACTTGTGTCAATATGACTGCATATGATTTCTTGGAAGTGTAAGTATATAAAATGAAATGATTTGAAAAATTCGGCATTGCTAAAGATGGGGAATTTATGATTGCTTATTTTATCAAGTTAAAAGCTTGATGTTCTGAGTGTCCCCATTTAAATAGAGAATTTTTCTTTATCATGGATTGAAGAGGTAAAACAATTCTTGAAAAGTCAGGGACAAATCTTTTAACAAAATTTATCTAACCTAGGAAAGATTGCATTGATTTTTTGTTATGCGGCAAAGGTATTTCAGAGATTTCTTTAATTCTGTCAGGGTCAATATGAATCCCTGCTTTGGACACAATGAATCCAAGGAGCTTTCCTTCACTTAACGTGAAAAAAGACTTCTTGGGATTAAGAGAAATCCCATACCTTTGGCAACGTTCAAAGATTTTCTTTGAATCACTTAGATGATTACTGCATTTTTTGGAATATACAATTATATCATATAGGTGGATTACTATTGATTTGTTTACTAAACCTTTGAAGGCTATGTCCATGGCTCTATGGAAAGTGGCACTAGCATTAATTAGTCCAAATGGAATCTTCTGATAAGCATAAGTGCCCCATTTTTTCTTGAATGTAGTTTTCAATTGGTCATTTGGATGTACTAAGATCTTATTATAACCTAAGAATCCATCCAAGAAAGACATTAGTTATGAGCTTGTAATTGATTGCAATATCTGTTCCATAGGGGGCAATGGGAAATTGTCCTTTTGGCAAGCTTTATTGAGGTTGCAGAAGTATATACGTATCCAAATATCACATTCTTTTTTCTGACTGGGACAAGATTGGAGACCCACAGGGAATGTCTGACACGAAAAATAATCTTGGCTTTTAGCAGTTTATTCAATTCAGATTTAATCTGACTTTCTAAATTAGGATGGATCTTCCTTAATTTCTGATGAATAGGTCTTTCATCAGATGTCATTGGAATAGTATGTTGAATAATAGAGGTGTCATATGTCTTAAGATCTTCATATTTCCACATGAAGACATTCTTGTACCTCTTCAACAAACCTATAAAGGTTGATTTTTCATCTGACGTAAGTCTGAGACCTAGATCAATATTTTGAGGCTTTAGGTCAGTCCCAAGATTAATCAATTCAAACCTCAGAGTTGAACTCTGAAGTTTTGAATTGGTGGATCGTTTAAATTTGTCTTTGAGGTCATATAAATCTTCCAACTTAACTACAAATTTTGGTATAGCGTTATTGACTGTTTCTTGTTTAAGTTGGTTATCATGATGGTCTTCATCAACTATCTGGTCATCATAAGAGCCTTCTGAAGTTAGGATGCTTATGATATCTGGATCGTTATTAATGACTCTCCAGTTGGTGATATTATCAGGAATAGAAGGCCTAAAAATTAATTAAATGGAAAATCGATCAGGGATATAATCCTCTAGTGGAATAAGCTTGGAAGTGACATTAGTTGGAAGATCGGCACTAGCATTTTGGAGTCTAGGAATAGGGGAAATATTAAACGTTGTAAAGTGAAAGTTCAAGTCTTGGACTAATGACTAATAGTGTTTCAAATGTCTTGACAAACAATGTATAGTATTTCTCACCTGTTTTATTACAATTTATGAATCTCCAAATACTTGGAGGTGTTTGATATTAAGGCCAATAACCTTATACAAACCTTGAACTAGTGCTTCATATTCAACAATGTTGTTTGTGCAATCAAATTCAAGTCTGCATGCTAACATAGTATTTCCCCCCTCTGGGCTAACTAATGTGCATCTTGCTCCTGCTCCATCACTGGATTTAGATCCATCAAAAAATAATTTCCAAAATAAAGATCTAAATACAGGTTTATCTACAAAGTTTACACATTTAGAAGTTTCTGTTTAGGAAAAAAGTTCGATTTGAGATATAAAGAGTTTTCTAAGAATGGTGAAGTGTGAGCATTGAAATTCCCTAGAAATGATTATACTGAGTAGTTTCCGATGATATTGTTACTATACGCGTCTGGTTCATTTTCTCCTTCTAGCTTTGTTACTATGTACTTTTGATGTTTCTCGCGATCAACCCTTATTTGATTGCCCCATGTGAGACCAGTCAATTGCAAAATAACCATGAAGTTTTTCTTACCTGTCTCTACTAAGGATTAAGCCATAGAACTTAGGAATATCAGCTACAAGTATGTCAATGAATTGACAAACTTTAGGATTTAAAGAAAGTCTGATTGTTACTTGGTTAAGTTCCCCAACAACTTTGACTTGAGATCGATCTAATTGTACTATACATACAACAGATTTCTAAGGCTGAACATTCAACTTTGCACAAATTATTCTAGGTAAGATGTTAGATGAAGCTCTTGAATCAACTAAACGGTTGTGTAAATTATTATTAAGGACTTCAAAAATAAGGAGAAATGGAGGAGTATGAGATTTACATTCTCCTCCAATTAGAGCGATGTCGGTTGGATCAATCTTGTTTAAAGAGGTGCTAGGGGGTCTTCCCATTTCTTGGGTGGCTTGTGAGATCACAACAGCAGGAAGCAGTGCAGTAGGTACTGCTTTGAGTTCTTTAAGGAACAACTTCTGTTGATGCTTCAATTTTCTAAGCTCATGAAAGGTGATGTTTTCCCTAGTTTTCTTCATATTGTCAACAATATTATATTCCATTTCATCAAAAACTATCAGAATTTTGGGTGAAGGTGAAGAATCCAATTGAGTAGGAGTAGTTTGAATGGATTTTGGTGAATATTTCTTACCTGTTGTTTTGTCCCTGGGAGGTGGCATTGAAGCCTTATGCTTTGAATTTGTTTGTGACAAATCAACGTGGTTTTTACTTCGAGTAGTGACAGGCAATGCTTCTTGAGTTTCCTCATTGGGAAGGATAAAATCCCACATTCCTTGTAACTCTGCCACTTCTTCATCATCTGTTTGTTCTTCATTTGTTGAAACTTCATCCTCCTCTCCATCTGATTCGGTGTTTGATATAGCATTTGGAGGTTTAGGATCAACAGGGGAATTCCTTTTAAATGGTCTAAAATATTTCTTAAAGGAAGTCTATACTACTTGTTTTTTGATATCAACCATTTCATTAGACATGGTCTTAAGGACTTTCTGTAACCCTTCAAGATCAAAAGGATCTTTTGGTGGTTTCTTCTTGGAGTCATCCCTAAAAGTCACTTTCTATATTTTTGTTCTTCTAATGTGTTTTTCTTTTCTACAACTAGAATGCGTTTTTCCACAACTATTGCTTCTTTCATATTTTCTGCTAAATTTGGTTTGGCAGCTCTATCAACGAAGATAGCTATGTTTAAAGGTAGAGCAGAAATATACCACTCATTTTGGACCTCATCGCTGGGCTTAGATGTCGTTGGTATCTTATTCAATAATTTATTGAAGCAAGAGTTGAAGTCCTTAATGGGTTCATTTGGTTGGGCTTTCAAATTGGAGAGATCATTTATTAGGTAGTTGTGGATCTATCATCACCAAATTTAGTTAAAAATTGCTCTTGGAAAGCATCCCAACTATTAATAGAACCTGATGATAATGAAAAGTACCATGATCTTGCTACTCCCTGTAAAGTATATGGAAATAATCTTAAAATTGCATCTTCTTCCACTACTTCATGCAAGTTAATGGACAACATGAAATTGTTTATATGTTCCTCAGTTAGTAAGTCATTATTAGGATTGAATTTGGGTAACCATTTCTTTGGATGAGCTGACAATTGATGTAAAGGCCTAGCCATCCTAACAACTCATGGGTTTGTCCATGGCCTTGGAGGATTATGTGCCATTGCTGGTATGTGAGTAGGAGAAGGTGTAGCAGTGGTTGAAGGTGATTGGGTAGAGGAAGATGTAGTTCTTGTACCTGTGTGAATCATCTGGAATGGTGAGGCAGATGATTGATCTTGTGATGGTATAGATAGAATGAATGAAGATGAAGATTGTGTCGATGAAAGAACCTCGCTGTGAGATTCGGATGGTGTTGTCTTAGATTTCTTACAGCTTGGCAAAGGGAATTCAAATAGAGGGATTCCAAGCTTTTCACTTTGTGCTCTAGTTAACCGTTGAGATGGGGTCAACTGAGAGGTAACACTATCTTGGGATAAGTCAGATTCTTCTTGAAATAATGAAATCCCCTGTAATTTATGAATCAAATATTGGACTTCAGGGACTTTGGTAGAAGAAGAATGATCTGGCTTGTTTGGGATTTCAGTAGTGGGTTCTCTAATTTTCTTTACAACTTCTCGCTTAGGATTAGGGGATTTGGAATGCTTTCGAGAAGTTGGAGGTGATGGTGAGGGAGTTTTACTCTTAGAATGTCATTTTGATTTGGATTTACTTGCCATTCACAGTCAGGCCCTCCTTCTATCGCCAAAATGTT
>APFE031346902.1:0-18976 GCA_000404065.3 Pinus taeda
ATGATAATTTTATACAGAAGTATCCAGAACTACTCAAGCATTGAGGACAACACTTTTTTGAAGGAGAGGGGCATGTTGGGTCCCTATAATACTAGTGATTACCCCATTACTATTGTATCTATACCCCTTATTAATATTTTTGTGCCCCTATTGTCCCCACATTGTTATTACTGTGCCCCATAGAATCCCTCTATTATTATTTTTGTGGCTTTATATTATTATTATTAGGTTGGCTGGGTTATATTGTGACTCCTTAGACTCCTATATATAGAAAGGAGGTTTTGTCATTGGAATCATCCAAGAATTTTTCATTTATGTAATTTGAAGGAGGTTTCCCCCTCGAAGAGACTGAATTCTAAGGCGTTGATCTATCTTTTCTATATTTCTTGAAGCTAGTTTCATAAAATTCCTCCTCATCCTCACGCACCATCCCCACAACTAGGTCGATGGCTCGAAGTTCTATTTGCATCTGATAGGTTGGGGTCCGATCCATCATTAACTCATAGCTACGACAAGTACGCTTGTCGTGTCCCATTGACCTACAGAAATTACAAAACAGTTGCTAGGGTGCTGGTGTATACTTCTGCAACAAATGATAATTATCTCTCGTGTGCTTTCCTCCTATCTAACAAATTGTACACCATAATGTGAGTGTCGCACTTGGCCCTACTTGTGCCTCTGGTATCAATGGCATTGGCCCCCCTCCTGCCAATTAGTTCGCGAATATTGGATAGTGATCCTTGTCATGACCCTAGTCCTTGCATTTGTACCATACTTCCTCATGCGCCTCTGGCCCCAATTCCCTATCCTGCTCCAAGCTCTTCATTTCCAAGTAGAGATTATGTAGTTGCATGTGGATTTGCTGAACTCCCACCCCCGAATCCTGTATTGGTGTCTCATGCAACCTCATCACCATTTCCAATGCTTCGACTTGGGTGGACAGTTTCTGTTGTGACAGCACCGTCCTCAGGTGTGGTGTTAGAGATGCCACAAACCATGCTCAATGTTGTGCATCCATGATTTCCATATTATCCTTGTGGATCGTACTCTTCAGTCACTGATCCAGATCCCAGGGGGTCTCGCCTGGAAGCATCGCGATCTATTTAAATCCAATGATTAACTGTGTCTCCGATTTCGGTCGGCTAAATTCTCTATTCAGCCCATTCTGGATGTCTGTTATTCTTGCATTTGGGTGATCATTAGAGTGCTTGATATACCATGTCAACGCGTGATCCTACAGTGCACTCACCAATGTAACCTTCTTAATGTTGTCATCCATGACCCATTGTGCTTCCTAGACCACTCTTACCATGAACTAGAATTGGCCTGGATCCTCATTCCCTCCTCCTCTAAATATGGGTAGCTTGATCGTGCTTGCCATGCTAAACTATGTGTTTGGTGGAGGTGGAGTGGGTGGAGATAGAAGTGGCAGAGGTGAAGTGGGTGGTGGCATGAGTGGAGGTGGTAACTGCGGAATGCGCTGCCTTATCAAATTGATTGCACTTCTTGGAGAGACTCGAGCGAGATCTTTCTCACTCTCTCGCAAAGGATAAATTAAGTCACCATTTCCTAATCCCTCGCTACCTCTGTAGATATTTCCGCTCTCCGTTGTTCCAAACATTAATGTATTTGCATAACCTGCTTTTCACATAACAACATCTTAATCCAGGTATTCAAAGATTTAATGTACTTACCTCATGGTCCCTTAAGAAAAAGTTGTTTTGTTTCATTGTAACTCATCGTCATGTCTATCACAATTTCAGTGATAAATCCCCCTATTATCTGGTCGAGCCAATGGTCCACAGCTCGCGCGATCTTATCTTCTGATGCCTCTAGTCTATGCACTAATTTCGTAGTCCACACTATCAATTGGTCAAGCCTACAATTTCCCTGGCTGTCAGCTAACATTGCGATCCACTCATATAGTTCAGAAGGAAAGGATGCGAAGAAGATCTCATAGATTTCCATATGCATGTAGCGATCTAGCCGCCTTTTCTTGGATACCTGTGGAGTTCTATTTTCCTGTGTCAAAAACTCGTGAATCTTCTTGTCCAACCACTATTTAATTTCCTTCTTTGTTGGGTTCCAGTGGCACGTCATCAAACATCTCTTAAGCAGATCTTGGTCTCGGCAATGGAACCATGTGTTGGCTACATGGGGCCTGACCTAGGTTCAGTAGTGAGTTTAGCCGAGCAAATCCCAATACTACTGGCCCTTTTAGCAATAGTTTGTGGAGCATGGACACTTGTCTCACCCAAAGTAGTATGGGAGGGTGTTAGAACTAGGTTTCCGCACCCTAGGGATGTCTTGCTGATGGTTCTGGAGATTTGCGATCCTAATCTACGTGTTGCACTTCTCTGCGCAACTTTCTATTCTTTGCAACCCGTGTGCAACTTCATATTATTCTAATCCAATCCTTACTATGCTATTATATTAGTGCTTAACTTAGTTTGTGTGGGCCTAGTATTCTTATTACTTGTTCAAATTTCAGATTAGCGCATGTACTTGAAAATAATATAAATGCATAAACAATAACTAGAACATAGAAATAAAGATCTACAAGCAGATGCACAATATCCTAAAGCAATCTTATCTTTATTAATACTCAAATTCAGTTACAAACCCAACTCCGCCCTGCGCACTTAGTTGCAGGGGTCTGCACACTCAGTTGTGGGCTCTACTAGGCCTCTACGCACTCATTTGCAGAGCCTCTACCTACTACTACGACCCAATACACTTCAGATTCACTTCTATCTTCTAACCATGCCTTCACATCTATCCGTTACTTGTCAAAACTTAGACTAACTTTACACTTAGAGCCTCACTATATTTATACAATCTCATGGTCCATGGACCATGGGTAGGCTGACACACTTTGTATTAAATTACATTAACTTAGGGCATACAACCCTAGATTCTCATGCTTTGCCTACATTTCGTGGGGTCTTTACATTATATTTGACCAAAATTCAGGCTTCAAGCCCCAAAAACATGTTATGGGGGGATCCGCTGCCCAACATTTAGTATTGTTTAAAGTTTTGAATTACAATAATTTTAATTTATGAACTAATTTGGCTTTGATGTGATATGAATTGAATTATAATTTTAGGGTTAACCTCATGGATAAATCTTTTAATGGGGTATGTTTTAATTTTTCATGATTTCCTTTATGATGAATCTCATAAAAATTGTTTGCCTATGATGCAGGAAGAACATTGAACTACTCAATATAGGTGTGTGAAGTTGAATGCAAGTCAAACAATAGTAGAATTAAGGAAAAATAGAGTTTGCAACGACTTTCTAGGGCTGAAAGACTTGAGAACAGGGCCATTCTGTATGATAGACCAAAATTCAAAAGACAATCTATCATAGAAAAGTGGAACAAAGGCACTATGAATTGTAAGAGACAAATGGATGATTTAATGGGATATTATACCCATTTGGTTGTTCGGTTAGCAACTATGAAGGTAAATGTATTTTTCAATGATTTCTATTATAAATATCATGGTTAAATTCATGTCCAGGAATAGAACATTGAGGACGATATTCCTCCAAGTGGTTGGCATTTGTGGAAAACCTTTTCGATAATTCCCTCTTGTAAATTATTTTAAATTGTAAGACTTGTAATTGAAATAAAATGACTAACTAAGATAAACAACAAGAGCACAAAGCATTTGGGAGAAGGTTACTTTGGAGAATTGGAGCAGATGATTGTTTCATACAAGTCATGGGATCACTGATGTGCCTTTAATAGGATGAAGACATATTTATGAGGTGATAGGAGGGGTGTGGGATTCCCAAAGAGGGAGGATGAGTCTGTACTCCTCTTAGGACAAGCCAACAAGGAAAAGAGGATTGTAGGTTAATTGGAAGAGATAGAACTAAAAAAGGAGGCCTCTTGATAAATGAGAGAAGAAATTCAAATCAAGAGGAGCAAAAGCTAGACAAAAGTGGAGAGGAATAGTGATTTGGGGTGGTTGTTATACAACATAGTTGGAAACAACAGATGAAGTGAAGGTGACTATCATGAGAGATGAAGGGGGGATGACATACCATGTTAACAACATGAGAGAAGAAATTTTTTACTAGGAGGTCGCTAGGTACAACACATTATGTGTGGGTGTAAGAAAGGGAATATTTTAGTGGGCATCTCTTAGGTGATGGGAAGATGTTCCTTGGATTCTTGATTTGGATTGATGTAAAACCCTCCTCCCACATTTATACAATATAACCGACCCACCAAGGTAAACATGTGACAAAGAGTTACTAAGATATGATTAAACTCCGCAAGGAGTATAGTTAACAAAGTGGAACTGATAGGAAAAGACCAATATGACCTTCATCAAGAGCTATAGAACCCTCAGGCAACAACCAACCCTTCCGGGTGCGAAACCCCTAAGGCAACCTAATGTTTTACTAAACTAGAACTCCATTTTCTCCCATGACAAGCCTTCCAAGTGAATGAAACCCTCCAGTCACTCCCAGAGCAAGGCACCCATGTGATTGTGACCTTCTTTAGGCAATTTTTTGTCAGTGAACCCAAATTTTGGGCCACTTTTTTGAGGGCTAGGACTCAGGCCTTTGCCTAGAATTTCATGAAACTTCCATAACTGATAATTGACATCGAATAAAGGCTAATAATGTTAAAATTTGAATAAGGACTTGACCTAAACCCTACTAGACATGACAAGAATTTCGTCAAACATATCATAAACATGAAATCTACAGGTCATAACAACAATTCATTTTTAAAATTTCTGCAATCATTATCATATAGCTACAAACAAGTTTATGGATCCATATCACATTTATAACAATTTTTAATTGATATTTCGAACCAGGAACTGTGGTTCATCTTTAGGATGAGAGAGGGATGTGAAAGAACAATTCATCAAGGTTTGTAATAAATAGATAAAGGAAGTGAGAATGAAAGGTCATCAATAAACCCTAAAAAAATTAAATTTTATTATTAATTGGAAACATATTGATAATTAAAGTTATTAATCACTATTTCCATAGAAAATTTAGAGAAGCCATAGAAATTAGTAAGCACCCTAATAATATTAATAGAATTAAATAATGGACCATAAGTAAGAATTGTATTCCCATTATAACATCCAATGTAATCTCTCGTGAACCTCCACTCCCCACCTCTAAAGTCTCCTAAATGTCACTTTATTAATATGATTTCACATTACTTTAATATTGTTGACCTATCGTATAATAAATTATATTAATTTTTTTGACACATCATAACTAATGAATCAACACATATTTATAAACATCGAATATATATATAATTAAATATTTAATATACATAAACCTATTCATAATTAAACGTTAATAAAACTTATATAAAAAATTTATAATATTAATATTTTATATAACTTTAATATTGACCTATTATATACAAATTATATTAATTATTCCTTTTTACACATCATAGCTAAAGAATTGGTTCCCGAGATTTGACCATTCCTCTATGGTGGTTTCCAAAATGCCGGTCTGGGTAAGGTTGCATAATCTCCCGCTTCACTTTTGGCTTCCCAATGTATTTGAAGCAATGGGGAATGCAATAGGCAAATACATCAAGCAAGATGTCGAAAGAATTGCTAGATGCATTCACACCTTTTCCAGAATTTGTGTTGAAGTTGATCTCAGTCAAGGGCTTCCTGACAGCATCACTTTGATCCATAACAACTCCCAGTGGAAACAACCACTAGACTACGAAAACACGGCCTTCAGATGCCGAGGATGTCAACAGACAGGTCATCTCCGAAACAACTGTCCTCAAGCCAAAAAGGAAAACAGAAGGAACAAGAAACAAGAAAAAAAACCAAGAGGATGGCAGAATACAGTGAATCCCGAAGAAGAAACAGAAGACGAGGAGGAAGACAATCCTCCACCAGCAAATGACGATGACCCTATTGGAGGCGAAGCCGTGGCATCCTCTCCCATAGCACCGTCAAAGGCTACACAGCAGGCAGAGATGACAAGCGCGGATCCAAGCTTGGGAGGCACAAAGCGGCATCATCACCCAGATACTTCAGACTCAAACAAAGAAATAGTCCCACAGAAGGCAGAAACACGTTTAGTCATTCCCTCGATCGAGCCCACCCTTGGCGAGTGGCGCAAGGTTGAAAAGAAAAAGGGGAGAAAAACTTGAAGCGTGAGTTTTTTACTCACTGCCGGAATTCAGTTTTTTTCCCTTTCTTTCTCTCTCCTCTCTTCTATTTTCTTATTCATTGTGCATGTTAGTTTTCTAACAGTGTGAGGGGTGCGTAATCACTCGAGCCCATGTGGCAGCTTTCGGAATGCTTCAATGCATCTGCTTGTGTAACTTTTCATTAATTTTTTTTAATAAAAGGTTACCGCTTTTTTCCTTGGAAAAAAACATCATAGCTAAAGAATTAACAAATATTTATAAAAATCAAGCATATATATAAATATTCCTATTATTTTAAACTTCTATCATTAATAAAACTTATATGCAAAAAAGAATAACGTTATTGATAATTAATGTTATAAAAAAAATTATGTAAGTTTTATTAATGGTATGAGTTTAAATTAATGGGAATATGTATATACGTATATATAAATATATTTATATATATGTTGGATGTTTAAAAATATATGTTGATTCAATAGTTATGATGTGCCAAAAGGAATAATTAGTATATTTTATTATATTATAGGTTAACAATATTAAATGTTATTAATAAAGTGATACATTTAAGACTTTTCAGAGGTGAGGAGTGGAGGTTCAAGAGAGATTACTTTAGATGTTAGAGTGGGAATTTAATTCCCACTTATGGTTCATTCTTCATCTCTATTAAGATTATTAGGGCGTTTATCGATTTTTATGGCTTCTCTAAATTTTTTATGGAAATAGTGATCAATAACATTAATAATCAATATATTTCCAATTAATAAGAAAATTTAGATTTTTTATGTTTTTATTTTCATCTTTTCATTCTCACCAAATTTATATATTTATTACAAACCTTAATGAATCAGTCTTTCACATCTCTCTCTCATCTTGAAGATGAACCAGAATTGTTGGTTCTAAACATCGACTAAAAATTGTTATAAATACAATATGGACCTAGAAACTTGTTTGTAACTAAATCATAACAACATGTTTGAGCATAGGGGTCACATAATTATTTGTGAATCATCAAGCAGGATTGATGTCTCCTCCCAATAGTTCAATTATTATCTATTAGGTCATTCATTAATTAATATTTCATCTACTAACCAAAACGTGAGGAGAGCCATACATAATGTTTATCTTAAAACATGTTTATAACCAGCAAATAAGGATAGACATGTCAGGTATGAACAAACTACTAAATCCACATAATGGAAGGAACATTTTCTCATGATAATACCAAAGGAAAAAGAGCTCTTATTAAGATATGAAAATCCAACCAAGTCAGGGACTTACACGTACCACCCGACCATAGATTGGGTTGAACCAAATCTCTCTTTCAGCCAATCACCCCCACGCCATATTCCAAGTATGAATGTGGGATCTCATGGAATAAACCAAGAACACAAAACCAAGGATTCTAGAGGCCAAATCACCTGAACCCTCAACCAATGGTTCCACCTCATGGTTAGACATCACTAACCATCACCAAATCAGTCTCTACCTAAGTTTTCCATGGCTCCAGATCATTTGTTCCAACCAAGGCTTCAAAAACTAGTAACTCAACTTAGAGCTTCTTTAGAGTGTTTGTCCACCTAGGGCTTCCACGACTAGTAACTCAACCCACCAAGGGCTCTAGAGAGTTTGTCCAACCAAGGATTCCAAGACTAGTAACTCAATCCAATTAATTACAGGGCTTCTAGATCATTTGTCCAACTAAGGCTCCAGGAACTAGTAACTCAACCCACAACCATAAGGAACATGATCACCAACTAGAAAATAAAAGTGAAAGCCCGTAACACCATGGCTATCTAGGAAACGGAAAGGATATGTAAAATCATTGTAAATCCTAGCAATCCTCCATGTGAATGACATATCATAACCAAGAAACCACATGCACATGCCATGCATGCCAAAAACTAGCAAGGAAAGCATACATGAAATACGTTACCTATAAGAAAAACTCATTGTATTTGTTGATCCAATGTCCTCTTAGGCTTTATTTCTTTTCATTTTCCTTATTTATCCAAATCCCAAGTGTTCCAAAATCCTCCAAGAGTGCTCCAAGAAAAATCGAAGTGTCCAAGAGTATGAGAAAGAGAGAATACAAGAGAGAGATCCAAGCTGAAACTGACAAAAAGCTTCAACTGACAAAAGTTATGAACTGATCCTCAAAAGCCTTTTTATCATTGCGACCTCTATTTTCTTCATTTTTCATTATTTTCCTCCATTTTCCTCTTCAGATGCAACATGTGACCTTTCACCTTCATTTTCTCCTATTTTCCATTATTTTCATAAATAAAATGCCAATTAATTCCTCTTTACCTTTTCAAAGCCTTTTCCATTGTGTTTGTCAATTTCCATAGCCATTAATTAATCACAAATGATCCCTGTCACTATGCTCATTCCCAATATTTAGCTTGGAATACATTTCACATGACCTTGGTTAGTATTTTTCCTTTATTAACTTTATTACATGGATTTTTTACCGGGGTTGTTACAAATCCCTTCCCCTTGAGGGAACACTATCCTTGGTCTAATGACACCTACAACCAACAACACCACTGAAAAGAAAAACATACTGCCCATGGAGCTTTATAACTTATCTCCTTGCAGTATTTATAATAGACAACTTGCTAAAATGCAAACCAACATGAAAAGCATAGCAACATGGAAACCTTACCACTTATTGGAGATTTATAACATAGCTCATGGTTATATTTACATCCATATACATATATAGATATACCAAAACACCACACCAAAACATATACCAAAAGACATACACTCAACTTGTAAATAAACAAGGATGCATAGCCCACATTTGATCATCCATCTCCCATGTAGCTTTATTAGGCCCAAAGTGCATCCAGTGCACTTTAAGCTACTTGATTTCTCGGTTCCAGAGCATGAGCATATTTCTCTGCAAAATGCATTGAGGTTCTGGTTGGAATTATCCTTCTGGATCCACTTGTAATACAAACCATTTAATCAAATGATTAACATTTTTAACATACTTATTAAGAAATGACACATGGAAAACATCATGGACTTTCGACGTCAGAGGGAGTGGAATTTGATAGGATACTAGTCCAATCCTCTTAAGAATCTTGAAAGGTCCATAATACCAAGGTGCCAGATTGGCATATGATCCAATCCTCAAAGAGCTCTTCTTGGGCTTGATGCTCAAGTACACATGTTCTCCAACCTGAAACTCCTTAAACAACCTATTTTGATTTGCATAAATCTTCTATTTATAATGTGTTGCCTTCATATTCTTCTTCATTACTTGCATTTCCTATTCCATCTTTGCCAACATGTCTAGTCCTATCAACACCCTATTTACTAAATCACTCCAACTAATGGGAGTATTACAACTTGGCCCATAGAGTCCCTCAAATGGACTCATCCTCGAAGACTCCTAATACCTATTTTTGTAAGTGAACTCAACCAGTGGAAGATACTATTCCCACTCTTGTTGGTAATGCATGACATACATTCTCAACATGTCCTCCAAAATCTTGTTGGCCCTCTCTATCTGTTCATTTTTCTACATATGATAAGTTGCATTGAAGGCCAACTTTGCACCCAAACCTGCAAATAATTCTTTCAATAATTTGGAAGTTACCTTGGCATCCCTATATAAGACAATCTTCTTAGGAACACCATGAAACCTCACTACATCTCTCATGAAGACCTGTGCTACATCCTTAGCTAAATAAGTAGACTTCACTGGAATGAATCGTGTTACATTTTTCAACCTTTCCGCTATAACCATGATTGAATCATGTTTTCTAGATGTCGTCAGCAAACCTATAATGAAATCCACTGAAATTACCTCCCATTTCCACTATGGAATCAAAATCAACTAGATTAATCCACTTGGATACTTACATTCTACCTTTACATGTTGACTATCCAAGCATCTAGCCAAAAACTCTACCACTTCCTTCTTCAAATTCTGTCAATAATATAACTTCTTCACCACTGACAATGTCTTTTGATATCTTGGGCGACCCAAATATGGCTTAGCATTAAATTGCCTCAAGATAAGCTTCTTGATATCATTGTTGTATGGTACATATATCATGTCCCTAAATCTGACCAAACCATCTGTTGTGAGACAATAGTTCACATCCTGATCACCTATACCTTGCTATAATATGTGCCTAAGCTCCTTGTATCTATCATCCTGTTGTCATGCTCTTAATATCCGATTTTGTAAATATGTCCCATATGAACTCATAGCTTTTATGTGATTTCCTTGTACACTCATGCTAAGAGCATATGCAACCCTATTCTCTTTACATTTAATGTACTTGATATCAAAGTCAAACTCATTGATCATGGCCAACCATCTGGTCAAGTTCATTTGGTTAAATATATACATATATCCACTATGATCTCTCGTCAATGCAAACCTCCTAGGAAGAAGATAGTTTTTCCACATCTTCAATGCGTGGACGATCACTGCTAGCTCAAGATCATGTGTTAGATAATTTTTTCCTGCTCATTCAATTTCCTTGATTCATAACATACCAAATGTCCCTCTTGCATCAAGACTCCACCAAGTTCTCTCTTACAAGAATCTATACACACTACAAACTCTTTCTTTGGATTTACATTCTTTAGAAGTGGAGAATTTGTAAACAATTGCTTCAACTACTTAAAACTGGCTGCAAATTCCTCTTTCCATTCAAATTTCTTACCTTTCCTCTATAATGATGTAATTGGATAGTAAATTTGAGAGACGTTCTTGATGAACCTCCTATAATAACCTGCTAACCCCATGAATGATCTAACCTCATCAAAATTTCTAGGAGATGCCCATTCCATTATACCTTTTATCTTTTCCAGATTCATTTCTATACATTCCTTGGAAATAACATGTCCCAAATAATGTACCTCTATCTAAAAGAAATTGCATTTACTAAACTTGGCACACAACTGATGCTCCCTCAACAATATCAACACTACTTGTAAGTGTTTAGCATGTTCTTCCTCATTCTTAGAATATATCAATATATCATTAATGAATACAATAGCAAACTTGTCCACATAAGGATGCAACACACTATTCATCAAGCGCATAAAAGTAGTTGGAGAATTAGTTAAACCAAAAGGAACTACAAAAAACTCATAATGAATATACCTAGTCTAGAAAGCAGCCTTATAGATGTCCCCTTCTTTATTGTGTACCTGATGGTATCTTGATCTCGGATCAATCTTTGAGAACATTTCTTCTCCCTTCAAATTGTCAAAAAAATCACCAATCCTCGGCAATGGATACCTATTACTGATGGTCAGTTTGTTCAATTGCCTATAATCGATGCATAACCTTAGCGTACCATCCTTATTCTTCACAAAAAACACTGGTGCACCCCAAGGAAACACACTTGGCCTAATGTGTCCCTTGTCAAGAATTTCCTTCAACTACAACTTCAATTCTACTAAATTTGGTGTGCTCATCATGTATGGTCCCTTTGCTGTTGGATCTGGCCCTGGTACCAACTCAATTGAAAACTCCACTTCCCTATGAGGTGGGAACTTTGAAATTTTTGTTGGGAACACATCCTGAAACTTTTGTAAAACCGAGTACCTCCTTAAGATATCCACATCCTCAAATTCCTTACCTTTATCATTAGAAATGTGTATTGCAAACAATACAAATATTTTTCTACAATTGCAATTTTCCTACAGATTTGTCACCATTCTAACTGATGTTTCCTTCTTCTTACCATGTACAATTATTTGTTCCCCATTGTCATCCAAGCACTCAATAGCCTTTTCATAACAATATACAATATTCCTATGAAGATATATCCAATCCATATCGAAAAGCATAATATATGATCCCAACAGATGTACATTTAGATGTGTTGATGTAGGCATGTCATTGAACTTAAATGCATAAGATCTTACCCAATGATGAACTCTCTTATTAGTGCCGGTAGCCAACTGCACTAACCAAGACTCTGCCTACACTTCTTCATTCAAACCACACTTATCCACTAGGTTAGGATTCACATAAATATCATTAGATACAAGGTCAATCAAAATATAAATAACTCGATCACAAAGCTTACTCTCAATCTCGATAACATATGTCCTATGATCTTCCTACTTATCATCCAACACTGTATAGATCCTTGGAATACTTTGTCCAACATCCCCCACTGCGTGCACTTCCTGTGCAATGTAAATTTGAGGCATACCACCCTGATGTTGTGGAAAATATCTACTGTGATGCTCTCCTCCACACTTCCAACATTGTAAAGGTTTCATATCATCACCATTATTCTACTCCTCAAATCGAAATCCATGTCCTTTGTTAGATGCATTGAACTTCTTAGGCAGTATTACATTCTCTTTGTTACTTGTGTCCTAATTTCTTGTTTGCATCTTATCCCGTTTTCCTTTAGTCTTCTAATCAACTTTCCAAACTTGCTTAGTCTTAGATATTCAATTTGATTGATCGTAACAATGCTTTAGCTTCCTAATGGATTCCTCCAATGATTTAAGCTCATCAAACTCAATTGTGTCCTTGAATGATACTAACAACCCACTCACGAATATTTGAATCTTCACTTTCTCCTCCTTAAGATAAGACACATACTTCAATAACTCCAAGAATCTGCTAGTGTACTATTCATTGATCATAGATCCCATCATCATCTCATTGAACTCATTTTCCCTCTCATCACTGTATCTTTATGATATATACTTCTTTCTGAAAAGTCTCTTGAAATCGCTCAAAGTCAACTCCTCTTCATGAATACATCAGACATTCTTTACATATTCCCACTAGATATCTTATTTACCTTTAATACTGAATGTAGTTATTCTGGCCTTCATGTTCTGTAAGTAATCATTTAATCTAAATAACTTATTCATCCCAAGCAACCATGCGTCTACATCCTCTTACTCCTTCATTTCCCCATCAAATATAGTTATCTTTTCTTTCTTAAAATCATTTGGAAAATATGCCCTATCTCTCCTCCTATAAGGATGATAACGATGATGACCATGATATCTGTCTTATCCAAAAATTGAATAAATCTCATGTACATTGCCTCATATGTCCAGTGTATCCAAAAACTTTCCATCTCTATTTGTGTTATCTCTATCCAACCTGTGCCCACCATGTGACCTCATACCATAAGCTCCATTAGTCCCATCCTCTTACTAATGACTGATTCTAAGTGGTCCTTGTCTCTGCAAGTCTGACAAGCTTTGAAGTATAACTACATTAACTTCTTCTTGTTTCTCCTATGCCCTAGCAAGTGTTTCTTGTGATTGAATGATTTGATCATTATCTTCTTTGAAACTTCTTACTCCTGCCTTCAAACTTCTGAAAGTGTCTATTATGTCAGGATAGTATCCCTCACCATGTTGCTCATTTGATCTATAGGGAGAATCTCATGGGTTGTATTCTGCCATCATGCTATTCATATTTGATATTCTCTTACTACAAAGTATGTCATGTCACCTTAACCAAATTATAAACAAACCAATGTACCTCAGTGTAGCTCAGGGGAGGATATCCCATCTGCAACATCAACCAGATTAGCACAATAAATGTATAATAAAAATCATCATACTATATAGACATCATCTCAATAATTATCTTAACTACCATACATAATGTCACAATTATAACACCGACTATGTCCTATGCATAAAAAACATATGTACAAAACACATGCATAATAATACATAAACAAATGGCATACATTCATGAAAACACATCTTAACAACAACATTGTCATCTTCTACATGACATCACAATTGAAACCATGACCACCACCATGCATACACAAAAAGAACATATACCATAATCATAAGGAAACATATGTGACCGACACATACACAACACACCACATTCATCCAAAGAGAACAGAAACCATATGTCACCCTAGTAGAATGGAACCATGCTCCAATCTGTAAGATCCTTCTCCTACATTTACCCAAGATAATTGTTCCACCAAGGTAAACATGCGATGAAAAGTTCCTATTACATTATTTAACCCTCAAAATATAGTTTAGGGAGTTGAACTGACAATAAAAGACGAATCTGGCCTTCCTCAGGAGCCACAAGCCTTTCAGGAGACAACCAACCCTTCCAGGTGCCCAACTGTGCTATAGGAATATCCTCTCTATGGATAGAGACGATCCCTCTAGCCGAAGAGAGTGGTTCTAGCCACAAACAAGAAAATCTAATGTACATTTCCTTAGATTATAATTGAATAAGAGAGCCTACCTCATATAATGCTAATCCACTTGATGGTGATCTTTCTTCCTTGCTCCAGCTTCCTTTCGTTCCTTTCGTTCAAGTAACTGAAACAAACATGCAAAAAACAACAGCAAACGTGATAGCATAAAATCAAATCCAATCTACTTAAAAAGCCAAGGAGTTATAAGTTGTCAAATGTAATATTACACCCGATATAGGGAATAAACCATTAGTTATATTAAAATAAATTTTGAAGAGAAATACAACCGAAGCCTTGACGTTGGAGATCTCCTTTGCAGTATCCATGTCCCACTACATGCCTTTTCAACACTCTTTTCTTCATCTAGCTTGACATGAAATGGCTTCCAAGCTCTAACTCTTTCTCCTCATGCTTTAGCTACCAAAGACTAGTCTTTTTTCATCTAATACTATCTTCTTCTATCCAAAGCTAAAGATTTCAGAATTCTGTAGCTAGTTCTATTTCTCCACCACTTCCACTATGTGTTGTATTGTAACCAAAAAGGGTAAGAGTAAGTGGTTTATATAGGGAGAGGAGGATAAGAATGAGATCCAGTCAAGGGGGAGGAAGGTCTTATCTCCTTGGGAAAGTCCACTTTTAAGGGGGGGAGAACCTTATATGGCATTTTTGGCCCTTATCCAAGGAAGAAAACATCCAACACTTCACCACTAGAAGTTTCTAGACATGAAACTTCGTTTCCTTTTATAAAAATAGTCTAGAAGTAAACCCGCATGGGTATTGGGCTAACAATAGTGCTGATCAACATGGGCACAGTGTAAAACTCTACCATTGGCTTGGGTGACACACATGGAAAGAGCGTTGGTCTTAAAAATAGGGTTTTAAGAAGGATTCTCTAGAAATGTTCTAAAGGGAGTGGGGACTACTTTCTTCAAACTTCAAGGGATGAAACAACATAGGTTTCATGGTGAAATTATAATACACTAGTCACTACTAGGGTTCTTCGGGATCAGGTACGGGGAGTTACAAATTACTGTGTAACAAATGCCCCCTAAAGCATGAAGTCAGAGCTGAGAGCAATGGCTAAAATGATTTAAGATGGAGCAAGGAATTGGAATACCAGCATAAGAAGACCTACAACTCAAACATACATGTACCTATATGAAATCTAATAGCCATGTTTGATAAACATGAGAGGCATATAATAATACATGAATCCATGGTATAGTCATAATTATCCATCAAGAAAAGAATCACGTGCATGGATCCTCAGCATGGACGCAACCATCTGACTAAAGGGATCATATGAAATAGATCCATAACATGGGCATAGCTACCCACATAGAGAGGATCAATGAAAAGACCCACGGTATGGTCGTAGCCACTACACTGAGCATGATTAAAATGATACCCACGACATGGTCCCAACCATTCATCTAAAGAATCATGTATATAATCATGAATGACTCATCAATCCTCGCAACTTGGACCTTTGTGATCTAAGCCCAGGGTCTTATGCTCCAACATGACCCAATCAAAGTTTCTAACATGTGAATAGACGTGTTGAAATTGAACATGCTAGAAAATCACTTGATTACTGACTGATGATGTGAACTGTTAACAAGCGCAAGAGAAACTACCCATAATTTCAATTTCTCTCAAGGCACTATCAGTACAATTCACAAAATGTGAATAAGGAACTAAATTCGAACACCTGTGAAATCACTTGATTGAGAGCCAATGATGATAACCTATCATCAAGTGCGAAGAACTTGTCGTTGAGGCATGTAAGCTATAAGGTACAGGAAAGGAGTTTCTAGATCAAATTCCTGGATAATGAGCTGAAATCGACATGAAGCGATCCATCAAATAAAGGTAATAATTGATCCTTCATCATTGGCATGAAATGGGGAACACAATGAATGAGAGTTATCCAGGCATTTGACAAATGATCAGACAATGTACAGGCAAGAAGACTTCTCTTGAACATGTGTATGACATGACTCCAAAGTTTGGTAGCATTTTACATCATAGGATCAAAGGTGATGTTGACGTGCCAGAGATTAGATGATAGGTTAAAATGGATAACCCAAACCCAGGAAGGAATGTGACAGAGTGAGGATGTCCCAAAACCTGACATGAATAAAAAATGAATGTCAATGTTCAAGAGTGACATGCTTCCTCAAGTGAAGAACATAACTAATGAATACTTCCAATTTCCCCCACCATTTCTGGCAAGTGCCCCAGTTATTTTTGAAACAAAAGCTTGAAGGGGATAGAATATGCTTGTAATATAAGCCCATCCTTCAGATGGATCCTACCCAGTAAATTTTAATGAGCCCTAGGAAGGATAAGCTTAGTCTTGTCATAATGACAAGTACTATGTCGTTTAATCTTTTAACGAGTCCGATAAAGGTGAAACTCAAAATATTTTTCATGTTTACAGAGTTTGAAAAAGACACAGAAAAGAAAACTCCAAGGGCCCCTTTTTGTAAAGTTGTCTCTCGAACCCGAAAAGGTAGAAAAAAATATTCAAGAGAACCCCCTAGTCATGTTTGACTAAGGTATAACTTTTTTGTAAATAGTTTTATCCTAGCCCAAAAAAAGGGGTAAACATATAATGGGTAAACGAAGTTTCACAACCTTTAATGAGTTCAAAATGATAAGAGGTTGGAAATATTTTGATATTTTGACAGTTAGAAAAGATCTCAAAGATGACTACTTGCTTTTATTTTCTTTAATGAGTCTAAAAGGGAAAAATACTCAGAAATATTTTCATTTTTTACGAGTCATAAAATATCTTAAATCTGACTCGTCCTAGAGGAATGAGTGGTATAAAGGGTAGAAACTAGTTCTGATTATGGTGGAACTACTCAAAAACTAAAAGGTCAAGAGGTTGGCTAGTAAGCCACTCATCACTGCTATTCCTCAAGAAAGGGTAAAACAACTAGGTGAAAGCGAATGATCAGCCAAAAAGATGGTGATGATGGAATGGAGAAAAAACCAAGGCTTATCTAATGGGAGAGGCCAATAAAAATGTCAACCACGAGGGTTAAAATGGAGATGGGTTCGTTTTTATACAAGCTTGAACCATGAGAAAATATGCTTTGATTCGGTTTCATGTTTACACAAGCTTGAAACAAAAAACTATGCTTGGATTTGGTTTCATGTTTACACAGGCTTGAAATGAAAAAATATGCTCGGATCAAAAAATGGCATGCCCCCATCATGACGAGGGCCAAGGCATATGCCCCCCAAACTTCATTTCATTCATTGAAGTAGACATCAAGTTTCTAAAAGGTGGATTGAATGAAGTTTCACTTTCGAGATCAATGAAAGACTCGACTAGAATTTGATGAGATCTTAATCAAATACTCGATTTGGAAAAGGGAGTTGTTTCATTTTTTTAATGAGGTTGAAACAATAAAAGAACTATCCTCAAGACTCCTTATTTCATTTTTTAAGGAGCTTGACACAAGATTAGGAACCATGCTACAACACTTTATTTCATTTTTTAACCAGTTTGATACAAGACCAGGAACTATCCTCATGACTCCTTGTTTCATTTTTCAAGGAGCTTGACACAAGACTAAGAGCCATGCTCCGAAACCTTGTTTCATTTTTTAACGAGGTTGATATAGGAACAAACTATCCTCACATGTTGTTTCATTTTTTAATGAGGTTGACACAGAAAAAGAACTATCCTTGTGGGAACCTATTTCATTTTTTAACGAGGTTGACGTAGTAAAAGAACTATCCTCATAATCCTTTGTTTCATTTTTTAAGGAGCTTGACATAAGACAAATAACTCTGCTCGAATATCCTTTAGTCATAGACCAAAAGAGGACATGGCTTCCAAGAGGTTATCACTAGATGGGAGAAAAACACTCTGGAAGGGATACAAGTCCATGGATCTAAATGAAAAATCAAGTTCTAATGCCCCCTGTACATGGTGTACTACATCACCTACTAGATCATCAGTAAATGTGGGCATGGAACAGGTAGCCACATAATTAACCTATGATAGGGGTGATATCACTTGCATATGATAACCACTTAGGGATTCAATACTAATGAATGTAATTTGATCAATGGTCACAATGGTTTCGTCATGCGAGAAACACATCACTTGAAAGAGAGAAGAGACAAGAGCTCCCATGAAATAAACATAGTCACTACCAAGGTGTATATTAAAATCCAATGGGACTTAGAAAACCACCACATCTATATATATATTATTCCCTCCCAAAGTAATAGGTGATTTAGGAAGGATCCCCAATGGTTGACTGGCTCCTCCACTGAAAGCCAACAAATTCTGGGTGATAGGCACAAGCTGTTGGGATGCCAAATCTTGCCAAGTAGTAGAAGACATGATGTTAACAAATGAGCTTTCATCTAATAGAGTGCCATGTACTACCATATTATAGGCTTGTACCATAATCTAGAAAGGCACATAACATGGGAGGCAAAATGCAGTCAATGGATTCCAATCAAAAGAAACAATAAAACTAATTGCTTGGGGTATCATAAGACTGCCCTCATTGTTATAGCTCCAAATCTCACCATTATGGTTTGTGATGCTACACCCATGGCCTAGGGCAACCCCTCCTTCCAG
>APFE031346902.1:46494-66622 GCA_000404065.3 Pinus taeda
TATGGAGAAAAGATTTTAATCAATGAGAATACTGCAACAATTAAGAAATTGGAATTTTGAGCAAATAAAAGTGATTGGGCAGATTTTCTTCAACAAACTTTCATCTCAAGAATTCTTTTGTAAATGTTATAAATAGCAGATTGCAAAATGTAATAGGGGCTACTCTCCTCTGCAATTCTTAAATTCTAAAAGCACTTTTGTAATAGGGATTTAGAGTTGTAGGTGGGAGGAGTGGAATCTCAGATCTAGAGATTATTGAGGTTTTTCTTCTACATTCTGAGTTATTTATAATGAACAGAGTTTGCACTATTGTAGCTCTGGTTTTGAAAGCAGAGGCTCAAGCATTGTAAAAGACTATTAGAGACCGAAGCTAGAGAAATGGATTCAATAAATTGGTATTTCAAATACTCTTATTTTAAATGCTGGTTTTATTTTATAATAGCAAGAATTGTGTCAATTTACTTTCATATTTGTGCACTTTTGTCGGTATGGGTAATTTGTCTCTATTTTATGTTGTTATTTATCTGTGCTCTTATGGGTTGAATTCTGATTTCTGAGTAATTATTTACTCATAAATCTGTTTTTTAATATTGGATGAATAAATAGTGATATGTTGTGAACTTCTTTCACATATTATTGTTTAATAATTCAAGTTACTGATTAAATGATCAAGATCATTCTGAAAACTTCTTCTTGAGTGTTGTTGATCAATTATTTCAATTAAAATGTCTCAATAGGATGTGTTTTGCTATCCACAATGTCAGTTAATTGAACTATTTCATTAACATAATATTCATCATAAACAAGACATATTTCAATCCCAATATTATAAATACCTGCTCTTGGTTGGGTTAGATCTATATCTGCCTAATTGATATAGGATTAAGATAGTTTCTTTTGCTTGCATCTTAGAATAAGTTTGCATTTTGATTAATTTCTACATTTTTTTAAGTCCTCTTCCCAAAGAGGCAAACTTTAGTAGTGGATTAGCTGAGCCCTAAATTAGCTTAAGAATCACTTTCTTGCCTGATTAGCAAAAGGGATGATCTAATGTCTCCTTTCCATTGGTGAATGAAAGTCATATTTTAAAGCCATTGGAGATTGAGAGAAGGTAACTGAACCTAGTTGAACCAGTCGGAACCACCATTCCAAATGGAAAAGGAGCTGCTTTAAGGTCCGGACTGGGTGGTCATCCACCATGTTGTTGCAGTGATTTTCGACACTTCAATAGTAGGTTCCATCCATTTATTGTGAGATTAATTTATACTTAATCAAACTTGTTTATACTTCAACCATTGTGCTTAGGATAATGAGGACAATAAAAAACCATTATTGAATACCAATATTAGTCATTCAAAGTTATTATGCTCAAATAGCATTGTCATCAAGGAAACTCATTAAATATCAAATCAAAACGCTAATTTTCTATCACAGTGAGTTGAATCAGTCCACAAACCAAAAACATATAAAGCAACATGTCAATGTTCTTAACCATATTTGTGAACTATCAATCTATACTAATGAGCAATGCAAGTTGTTATTCAATATTGGTATTTAGTAAGGAAAGCTCTCTCTTATTAGACAATAACTTGCTATAGACCAACAATATCATATATTTATTTATATATTTCCAAAAAACACACTTCAAAAGTAAAGAATATCCTATACATATAATGCAAATGACAATAGGAGAGGGAATCTTATAAATAGATTATCCTTCTAAAAGGGAAGCCACGTCAGTCATCGTCATTCAAAACATCAACCTGTCTATCAAAATACTTGTCATGCATCATTGGAATTGTTAGATCATAAAATATAGCTATATCGAGTTCTAAAACATATATCCATAATATTCAGAACATGTCAACATCAGCTACTCCATTATCAAATATGAACTTGACATAGAACCTTTATAGTTAGAGTCTTATGATTAGGGCAACAAACAAGTGATTCATCATACTTCAAATATCATGAACACAATATCACTTACCTAGCTTATCCGTCAAGTCAGGTCATACAGATTTTACCTTACGACATACTAAGTTTATCAAAACCTAACCAAGGTAACAGAAGCATCATATATATCAATCTTATTGTCATATTTTCACATTAAGGTTACCATTCTTATCACAAACATTATCAATAGTATTAGGTTACCATCTATTAGAATCAAGGTGCTAGCCTTCTTTATGGGATCAAGATATCCAAAACAATAGATGTTAGTCAAACATCAAGTATACCAATATATCAAATATCAATAAAGCATCTTCATAGAATTAAGAAGTTCATCATGTCTAAAAGGTAAGATACTTGTTCACTACCAAGTACACCATCCCATCAAGAGTACCATGAATCAAACTTTCATATGCGTGAGCCATTTGTGAAGGTGACATTCCCATCATACCTTAAGGCTTACCTTTCCATCATATATTGCAGACATAACATTGAAACAAAGCACCCTACATACCTTGAGTGTTCAAATACATGTGTGCCTTATTATTCTACATAGGTAGTTGTAGCACTTTGTATAATTTTCATCAAGTACCTCTTTACCTTTTCCAACACTAGTTCTTCTAGACTTCCTGCATTAGCCATGATCCTCAAGAGGTTCAGGGATCCACTTATCACAACTAATTAGGAGGTTATAAGCATCCAAAGACTCAAATATACATTCAGGAAGTATAAGTAGTAATCAAGACAATAATCAAATCTAAACAAAAGTAAATACATAAGGGAGCACCATCAATCAAAAATTACTTATCTTCAATGAGAGGTGATCATGTCCCTCTTGAATCATCCTTCAAGAGCCATCATTTTTCATTGTTCATATTTCAACCACCTACATCAGCAATAAAGCCTAATAGAGACTGTCCCAACTAGGGCTTCATCAAATCTCTCACAAGTGCTTGTACATCTTCACATTAGTCATGCTAGGGTTTCAAAATTACATATCTTAAATATTTTCCATAAACTAGGGTATCTCCCAAAACCTAACCTCATAATATCCATCCATCCCTAATAACCAAATTGCCTAGATTTTCCTTCAAACCACAGTATTCTCTTAGGTCTCCTCCATCTTATCTTACTTCCATCAAGGGTGTCTTCCTAGGGGTGGTCTTCAATGACTTTTTTTCATCCAAACTCTGATACCATGTTAATTTTTCTTACGGATATATTGTTCTTTACTTTGATAATTGCATTTCATCATTTACACATGAAATTTGCCCCATAACATTATTCAGCTTTACATCATTATTCAACAACATATGCAACTATTTAGAAAGAACAATATCATCATCAATGTAGTGGAATAGAAAGGAACACTAGAAAAAAATTATTCACACATAGAGACACCAGGATTGGTCAGAGACCAAGGAAAAAACCACTATGGGGAACCCTTTCAAATTCTTCTTCTTATTAGATTGTCATTGAATGATTTCGTAAAACTGAGTACAAGTATCCATATCTTCATCCATACAACTATCCATCAAATTCAACTAAAAAATATCATGAGATGAACCCAACAATACCAAAAACCCTAATTCAGGAGTCTATAGTCAATTGTTAATTTCTATAGTAAACTACTGAATTTCACGATCAACAAGAGAAAACTTCGATCAACTAAAAATTCAACCTTTAGGTCCCAGTCACAGGGAAGCTGTGTCATGCATGTGGCTAAAAGTATTTAGTCAAAATTCATCCATGACATGTCTGTGACTATAGTTGAATGTTCTCCATAAAATTCTTGCAACTGAGACCCAAGACCCTAAAAACATGGATGTGAGCTTCAAACCCTACAATTTCATACATGTGCCAACCAATCTCCACAAACTTGCCTCAGACTTGTGGGAGCTGTTGAGTCTCAAAACTGCCCTTTCCTTAGAAACTTTTCTCATCCCTTCTTCTTTGTTTTTCCATGGAAAATGCATTCCCATCACCAATAACCATTATACATTCCCTTAAGGAGAACATTTTAGTGATTTATATGTTATACTTTTATGTTTTCTATTTGAATAAGTTTTTATATTTTAGCTACAAAATGCAGTCTATTCTATAGCTAATCGGTTGTTCCGTGGCTAGTTCTATGCTTTTACAGGTTCCAAATGTCAGGAGGAGAAAACAGTTACATGGGCAGCTTGGAAAACATCATGGCATGGATCGTGTCCTACTCACCTAGCCCAAGTCGACAAGGAAGACTCTGGTCAAAGGGAAGTCAAACAAAGAAACCTAAGGCAAACATGACTCTGTTTTGTAACCATTTCTTAGTGAGGGTATCCGAAACAATTTCCTGAGCTCGTAGACTTCATCGGTCATCTGTGCAACCAAATCCAACATCCATTACCTTAGATTTATGTGTCCAGCAATCGAGGAATATAATTCTATGTGCCTATCTACCTACGTGTTTTTGTTGTAGCTTATTTTTCTCCATAAAAAAGTTATATAATTTCCCTATAAATACATGTGTGAGTAATGCAGAACCAGTTCGAATTTGCCCATGTACTAAGTTCAGATTACAACTCTATAAGTTTGAAAACTCATTCTCTGTTTTTAATATGAAGACAGTGTGTTTCATCGATATTTGGAAGCATTTGTTGGAGTGTTGATTAAGTACGTAGAACCTAAGTAGTTGTAGAGGGCCCCATTTCGTTTTGTCTTTTATAGTTGAACTATAAATTCACTATGTTTTTATTCATGATGTTTATAACCATTTGCTAAACTTTTTCATAATGCAATCTTTACCATTTTCTTACTAACGCAGAATAATTTATTTCAGTACAAAATAGTTCTTTTCATTTAATTTCTTTCTAGCTTCTTATCAGTAGTTAGAAGTTGAATTCAATAGTATAGAGTAATTTATTTCATTTGTTGTTTCATTAGTCTTTAGGTTTTTAATTAAAACTGATCAGTGTCGTTACTATTCTTGTCATTTTATTTCCAGTTCAGTGACTCATCATATAGGTGAATGTTTCTAAAAATCCCTTTTAGTTGATGTTTCATCTTAAACTAAGTGGTTGAATACTTCACTGATGCAATCAGTCTTTTCTGCATTTTCGTATTTATTTTCCTAGAAAAATGAAGTACAAAATTCCTCAACATGTTATCACAAGGAGGTTGTTTTCACAAAATTGTGAAGTAGAGTAACTAAGCACTTCATTTAGTTTCCATAGTAGATTAGTTGCAATTTCATTTTCAGTCCTAGTATTTCATTTAGTTATTTTTCTAGAAATAGATAGTTGAAATTTCAATTTCAGTTTTAGTTTTCCATTTGTTTTGTTCTTGTCATGGATTAGATAGTTGTCGCAATTTCATTTTTAGTTTTCAGTATTTCATTTAGCCTTGTTCTTGTAATTCGTTAGATAGTAGTTGCAATTTCACTCTTAAGTTCTTTTGGTTCATGATTTGGAAACAATAATAAGAGCAGAAAACAAAACTCTATTTTCATTTTTTTGATTAAACTTTACTCCAAATTCTGGCTTGAAGCACTTTTAGTCCTCATTTTTAGATTCTTAGTAGTCTTTACAAAAGTTAAAATTAGGATTTTGACGGTCACATTGTAAATCATTAGGAACTAAAGGACCAAAAACCCCCAAAAAAACATAAAACTCAAAAACAATGAAGTAAAAAGGGTCATCTAGCACATATAGTGCACTACACTTCATCAATTTATGATACCCAGATTGATAATTTATGTAGAGAAATTTAGGACACTAAATTGACCAAACATTTTGGCGTCATTTCCGAGGAAGTGTAACTAGGTAGCCTTATCTCTTACATTCATAAAAAAAAAACAAACAAAAACAAAAACAAAAACAAAGCAAAACAATGACATGCATAGAGAAAGAGACTCTAGGGGTAGATTTATAGCTAGGGGTAGAAGTTCGATTCCTACAACTCCACCAACTTCACCAAGAGTTAGAAAAGACACACCTCCATCCCAGACTCATACTCCCAGCCATAGGATTCCTGGAATTCAAAAGGAAAAAACTCAATCAAAAGATTCTCCTACCTCATCTACCAAAACAATCCTAGGAGAGAAAATTTTTGAAACTCCAACAATAGAAATAACCTTTTTCACCCCCACAGGAGAGCTTATTGTAGTTGAAGAACTAGGGATACCTTGTGAGGAAGAAAGAGTAGAAACTATCTCTCATATTCCATCAACAGAATAACTAGAGGAAGAGGGAATAACCTTGTAGGTTGAGACCTATACTGACTCTGAAGAAATTATAATGGAAAAAGAAGAATAAGATGGAGAATTCTCACTGTTTGGGGGAGCAGGTTGAGGAAGAGGTAGAGGAAACAATGGAAGAGGTAGAGGTAATAATGGAGGAGGCAGAGGAAATAGGGAAATAGATAACTCTTTTGGATTCCCTATAGTGGATGAGGAAACACATACCATAATGAAAAACATCTCACCATCTGTCCTCCCAAAATTTTATGGGTTGAGAAGTGAGGACCCTGAAACATTTTTGTTTGAGTTTGAAGTCTTGTGCAGAACTTATGACTATCTAGAAGACTCTCAAAAAATCAAATTGTTTCCTTCAACACTAAAAGGGGCTGCTTTGAAATGGTTCATGGGGTTAGTCACTTAATTCATTAGAACATGGAATGACATAAAACAGGAATTTTTAGATAGATACTTGGATTATTGTATGCCTACCAATCATAAAGATGAGGTGTTCAAAATGATGCAAAAAGAGGATGAAAACTTTGAGGATTTTCTTGAGAGATTCAACTATAATTTGAAAAGAGAAAAGATGAACAGTTTAGATGTAGAAACTTTGAAAGCTCTTTTGTTGAAGGCCATTAGAGATGAGTGGATAGATATTCTTAACATGATGGGGAAGGGAGATATCTCTCAAATTCCATTAAGTGACATGGCAGAACTATGTGTTCATCTCTCAAGAGGGAAATATAAAACATGGAAAGGGTTGAGAGATCCTTCTCTTGTTAGAGTAAACAAATCTGCAACTGGATCTGTAAGTAGGGCAAAAATTGGCAATATGCTTGATGATTTTAAAACTGACATTCTAGGGAGCCTTAGTGAGCAACTAGACACCCTTAAAATTCAAAACAACAAAAAAACAGAGGTTGATGCTTTAGCCATTTTTTGTCCAAAATGCAAAAAGAAACATGCTCTAAGGGAATGCCCTTTAGATGAAAAAATTGTAGAAACTTGTATGATTTGTTCAGAAAGTCATGAGACCAAGGGTTGTCCTTCAATCCCAAGTCTTAAGGCTATCTTTCAAGAGGAAACATTCCCAAATTCTACAGAATATCTTTGTTTTGTTGCAAGAAGACCTTGGCAGGGACCACAAAATCAGGGATTTAACAATCCAATGTATCTTCATCCCCCACCAAACTAGAATTCTTGGCAGCAACCTTGGTCTCAACCTCAATATCAGTATCAATCTCAACCATGGGCACAAGGGGTACAAAATCCTTATGGGAGATTTGCTCAATATTATCAATATCCTCCATCCTATCAAAATTATCCTCCCCCACAAAATCAACAACAAAATCAGCAGCCACAACTTCAAAATCTGAATCCTCAACTTTCATTGCCATTTCCACAACAAAGTCAAAATCCTCAACGCTTGCTGCCATTTCAGCAAAAACCAAATCAGCTACCTACCCAACCATTACCAAACCCCAACAATAAAAACCCTTAGAATGCTTACATGGTAGAAGGAAAACAATTTTCAACTTACATGATTACTCCTCTAGATCATAATGATGTTCAACTTAGATCTAGTAGAATACTAGAAAAGGAAAAACCTTCTATAGTTATTCAAGAACAACACACTTCTGAGGAAGATTATCTAAAAGTTAATAAAATTTTTGAGGGAATATCCCTCCAAAACCAAAATATTGAAAAACAAAAAAAAAAGGAATCAATAAACACAACTCCTATCATTGAACAACTAGCATCTACTTCTACACGTTCTTTTCCTGAGAGACTACAAATTGATAGAGTAGAAAAACAAATTTTGTTGTCCAATTATGATTTTATAGATGAATTGATGAATGTATGTATCAAAATTCCTTTGTTACAAGCCATTATATAAATCCCTATTCTAGCCAAGACAATAAAGGAGTTGAGCATCAAAAAACCAGGAAGAAAACCAAGAGAAACAAAAAGAATTCACTTGGTAGGAAAGATAGCAGACATAATGATGGGAAAGATTTCCATGCAGAAATATGTGGATCCAGGAAGTCCAATTGTCAAGACACATATAAATGGAATTGAAATTTTAAATGCATTGATTGACTTAGGGGCAGCAATAAACATTATGAGTAGACAAATTATGGAGTAACTTAAACTTCCTAACCTTCTTTACACACCTACCTTACTGCAACTTGTAGATAGATCAGTAATCAAACTAGATGGTGTACTAAAAGATATTTCAGTCTCCTTAGATTCTTGGGAATATCCTGTTGATTTCATGATTTTAACTCCCAAGAATAATCTAGGAGAACACCCACACATATTAGGAAGACCTTGGCTGGCCATAGCTGATGCCTTTATTAGTTGTAGATCTGGTGACATGTATATTTCTGATGGTAATTCAACAAAGAAAATTACTTTGTATCCTACAACAAAAGAAATCATAGAAATAGATGACAAGGAATGGATTGATGATGAAGAGGATATTCAACCTCTCTTTACTATGTCAGAAATTAGTGAAGATCGTCAAATTTTGAACACATTAGAAAATTTTGAAACATCTTCAGAATATGATCATGCACAATCTCAAGAAAAATCTAATGTTGAATACTTTTCATCTAGGCAGATGTATCTATATTCTATGGAATATTTTGGTAGCTCTACAATTGAAATTTTTCCAGGTAAGACATTGAACATAAACAAAAAATTGGAGAAACTACAACAAGAAGAACTAGCCAAAATATTACAAAAACATTCTGCTAGATTTGCATGGGAATACACTGAAATGAAAGGCATCTATCCTAAGACTTGTATCCATCATATCTATATTAAGGAAAATAGTAGACCAATCAAACAACCTCAGAGAAGAATGAATCCAAATCTTAGGGAAATTGTGAAAGAAGAGATCCAAAAACTGCTCGATGTATACTTCATTTACCCAATTTTAGATAGCCAATGGGTTTCTCCTTTGGTAATTGTGCCTAAAAAGAATGGTAAATGGAGGTTGTGTATTGATTACCGAGAATTGAATAAAGCAACCTTGAAATATCATTTTCCATTGCCCTTTATAGATCAAGTGTTAGATACATTAGCAGGTAAAAAGTATTTTTCATTCTTGGATGGTTTTAGTGGTTATAATCAAATTCAGGTAGCACCTAAGGATTAGGATAAAACCACATTTACTTGTCCATGGAAAACTTTTGCCTACCAAGGGCTTTCTTTTGCATTATGTAATACACTTACAACATTCCAAAGAGTGGTACTAGGAATATTTTCTAATCCAATGCATGATTGTGTAGAGGTATATATGGATGATTTTACAGTCTATGGAAACGCATTTGAAAAATCTTTGGAAAAATTTGGAAAAAGTTCTTAAAAGATGTCAAGAAACAAACCTTTCACTAAGCCATGAAAAGAATTTTATGATGTTTGCAAAAGGTATTGTTTTAGGACATCACATTTTAGGGGATGGGATTAAAGTTAACAAACCTAAGGTTGAAGTCATCTCTAAGTTACCAATTCCAAATTGCCAAAAAGATGTTAGAAGTTTTCTAGAATTTACAGGATACTACAGAAGATTTACAGAAAACTTCACTAAAATAGCATCTCCACTCTTCAAATTGCTTACAAAAGATTGTGAATTTAGTTGGAATCCTGATTGCCAACTAGAATTTGAAACTTTGAAAACAAAAATAACTGAAACACTTATTTTAAGAGGTCCAAATTGGAAAATTCCTTTCCATATTTCTTCAGATGCTTTAGATACAGCTCTGGGAGCTGTATTGGGACAAAAAGATTTGATTCCTTATGCCATTTACTATACAAGTAAGAATTTGACTCCCACTAAGTTGAATTATACTATGACTGAAAAAGAATTCTTAGTTGTTTTTCATGCAATTAACAAGTTCAGACAATATATAACAGGCTATGAAACCTTTGTTCATACAGATCACTCTGCAATTAGATATTTGATGAATAAACCTATTACTAATGGCAGAGTTACAAGATGTCTTTTACTTTTGCAAGAATTCAACATTAATTTGCTAGATAGACCTGGAAAATAAAACACAGTTGTTGAATTGTTGTCCAGGATTCAGAATATCAAAGAAGACTCTCCAGTTGAAGATAGTTTCCTGATGAATATGTTTTTGTAGTAACTACTCAAACTCCTTGGTTTGCAGATGTTTCTAATTACTTGGTTACAGGGAATTTACCTCCACATTTGTTTCCTAGAGAGAAAAGAAAGATTATTAAACAAAGTGAAAGATATACATGGATCACTAACGAATTGTATAAAACGAGGCTAAATCTTATGATCAGAAGGTGTGTTAGGGAAGATGAGATGCCTAATATTCTCAAAGCATGTCATGATGAGTCGTGTGGTGGACACTTTGTTGACAAAAGGACAACCTATAAATCCTTTCTTTAGGATATTATTGGCCATCCATTTTCAAAGATTCTAAAGAATATATCAGGAGGTGCGACAACTGCCAAAGGGTAGGGAAACTTGTTCCCTCAAATGAAATGCCATTAAAAACTCAAGTACTTATCGAACCCTTTGAAAAATGGGTTTTAGAATTTATTAGACCAATTAATCCTCCATATAAGTAGAAAAAGTATATATTGGTATGCACTGATTATGTCACCAAATGGGTAGAAGCCAAAGCCTTAATATTTGCTAACAAAAAATCTATAGTTAGTTTTTTTTTTTGAGGACATCTTTACTTGTTTTGGTGTTCCAAGAGAAATTGTGACAGATCAGGGATCTCAATTCACATCCAAAATGATGCAAAGGCTTATGGAGGAGTACAAGATCAAGCATAGGAAATCTACTTCCTATTATCCACAAGCAAATGGTCAAGTTGACTCTACAAATAAAGTGATTGAAGGAATCCTCACCAAGATTGTGCATTTACATAAAAGAGATTGCCAGAAAGGCTTCCTAAAGCCTTATGGACCTATAGAACTACATGGAGGAACACAACGGGACATACACCCTATGAACTTGTTTATGGGAAACAAGTCTTGTTCCCTATAGAGTTCCAAGTCAAAACTTTCAAGATGGCAGTCCAGTTGAGGGTGGATTTATCAGAAGCTCAAAAGCATAGACTAGAGAAATTGAATGAACTTGATGAAGTCAGAAAAATGGCTATTCAAAGGACTGGTCTAGTCCAACAACATAGGGCTAAATGGCAAGACAAATACATCAAGGACAAGAGGTTTCAAGAGGGAGATTGGGCATTGTTATTTGATTCAAAGTTTAAAGATTTTCAAGGGAAGTTTCAAACTCATTAGCTTGGGCCATATGAGATTAAAAAAGTCTTCAACAATGGAGTAGTGAGGATCAAAATAATATATGAAAGTCAAACTCCTCTTCTTGTGAATTGTCATAGATTGAAAATATATCAAAAACCAATCTCAAAGGAGGAGTTCATCAAGATATTACTGCTCTATAATTTTGAAAACTCATTCTCTATTTTGAATATGAAGATTGTGTGTTTCACGGATATTTGAAAGCATTTGTTGGAGCGTTGATTAAGTACGTATAACTTGAGAAGTTGTAGATGGCCCGTGCACTGACTAAGGTTACTTTCATTTTGTTTTTTCTTTTATAGTTGAACTGTAAATTCACTATGTTTTTTTTCTTGATGTTTATAACCATTTGCTAACCTTGTTCATAATGCAATCTTTACCATTTTCTTACTAACATAGAATAGTTTATTACAGTACATAACAGTTCATTTCGTTTAATTTATCTCTATTTTCTTATCGGTAGTTGGAAGTTGAATTCAATAATGTAGAGTAATTTATTTCATTTGTCGTTTCATTAGTGTTTAGGTTTTGAATTAAAACTTATCAGTGTCATCATTGTTCTTGTCATTTTATTTCCAGTTTAGTGACTCATGTTGTAGGTGAATGTTTCTAACAAGCCTTTCTAGTTGATGTTTCATCTTAAACTAAGTGGTTGAAAACTTCACTGATCCAATGAGTCTTTTCTGCATTTTTGTGTTTATTTTCTTAGAAAAATAAAGTACATAATTCCTCAAAATGTTATCACAAGGAGTTTGTTCTCCCAAAATTGTGAAGCAGAGTAACTAAGCACTTCATTTAGTTTCCATAGTATATTAGTTGCAATTTCATTTTCAGTCCTAGTATTTCATTTAGTTCTGTTTCCATAAATAGATAGTTGCAATTCCACTTTCAATTTTAGTTTTTCATTAGTTTTGTTCTTGTCATGGATTAGATACTAGTTGCAATTTCATTTTCAGTTTTTAGTATTTAATTTAGCCTTTTTCTTGTAATTGATTAGATAGTAGTTGAAATTTCACTCTTAAGTTCTTTTAGTTCATGATTAAACTTTACTCCCAATTCTAGCCTAAAGCACATTTAGTCCTCATTTTTAGATTCTTAGGAGCCTTTACAAAAGTTAAAATTACAATTTTGATGGTCACATTGTAAATCATTAGGGACTAAAGGACCAAAAGCCCCCAAAACAACATAAAACTCAAAAACAATGAAGTAAGAAGGGTTTTAGCACATATAGTGTACTGCACTTCATCAGTTTACAGTACTCGGATTTATAATTTATGTAGAGCAACTTAGGACACTAAATTGACCCAGCAGGAGCCAAACCAAAGAAGAGATTAGTACAATGATCTAAGATAATTTCCAAATTAGGTTTATTTCACTTGTATTTATATCCTTCCAAGGGTGTCTAAACTACTTTTGGGTCGACCTAATCAAATATGCACATGTGGGTTTTAATTCTAAAATATACTTTGCCTTGTCCAAATTGAGAACTTCAATAGTCAAAATTGATCCTCTTGAAAAGAGGAATATCATCTCATGGTTGGAAGTTTTCACTGAGATACCAACTTAAGTATCCTCTCAGAATTTGCACCAAGCTCATGTTGACAACTTCTTTCTACCCATCTATACATAAATGGAATGTTGTAGATATCTTCAACTTTATGTCCATCTTCTCCCACAAAATAGTCCAAAATGCACTAAGAAATCTAGGATCCCTATCTAAAATGATGCTCCTTGGTATCCCAAAGTGAAACTAGATGTATCAAAAGTAAAAGTTTGGTACTTCTTACCCACTTGTGGCCTTTTTATAGGGCATTAGAACACACATCTTTCTGAACCTGTCAACTACCATGAACAAGTAGCTATGTCCCTTATTGTGTTTTGGTATACCTCCCACAAAGTCCATTGAAATTCTCTCCTAAGGATGAGTGGATATAGGTAAGGTATTATATAGACCTTGTTTCATGTTTCTAGGCTTACCGGTACAACAAAGCATGCACCCTCTTATGAAAAAAGCTATATGTTCTTGCATATTAGGCCAATACACATACCTTTGCCAGTTGATCATTGTCTTCCCTACACCAAAGTTCCCTACAACCTTGGACGTGTGAGCCTCTTGAATCAGTTGCAAGCACTCACCTTTAGGAACAACTAGCTTACCTAGCCTGTAGAGTAATTTAAACACCCTACCTTACCCTCAATGAAGTGTTCACTTGGGAACCCAACTTCCCTTGAATAGTTAGATAAATTAGGCAATTAGAAAAAAATGGATTTTTGTTGATTTTTGAAAAATCAAAATGGATGTCACAATTGCACTTGTCTTAGTGAGACTTTTTTGGTGATATAAAATTTTACCAAATTTGGATTCTTGGGTCACAACTTATGATCCTCTAAAGTATTATTAGTTTTAATAAGTATTTTCTATTTTCTCTGCCACGTTGTACATTACTACTTTGCCATATCACTTGGCTATGAGTTGCACATTGATGCCATGTTCTTATATATCTCCCCACAAATTCATGGTTTCCATCGGATATACATTTAAACACACACACGCACACATGTACACAAACATATATTATACATACACATATACACATATAAATAAATAAATAAATATATATATATATATATATATATATATATATATATATATATATATATATATATATATATATATATATATATCTATTACACACACACACATGGTTTCTCCCCGCCACATCTGAAAGTACATGACACATCCAATCAACCAATGACTATTATACAATAACACATCCATTCAAAGTTCCAGGCACATGATTTATAACTATCCACCATCCTTCCAATCCAACGACATTTGCGACCTTGACTCTCCTTCGTTGATGTCACCAAGGGGGCTCTCTATAGAAACACCCACCGTCAATTCTTTGAAGTCCATCCAAAGGTCACCAATCTAGAAGGACCTCTACCATCCCCTACTAATATCACATAGGGAGGCCCCCATAATGTTTCCATCCATCAATTCAATGGACCAATCCCCATAGCCCATTGAATACACTCCAGCCATGGTTATATGACACAGTCACGAAGAGTCAAGACCTAGGATTTTCCCTCAACCACATCACCGAGTTCTATGGGACATAAGACCTAGCTCTTAGGTCTTTATACCTCCAACTTAGTGCATGGCATTATGATAACAAACACATAATCTTTGCCCAATTGTGTAATGTGATCACATGAGGTTATAGGCTCATGCTCCAAGGGCTAAACCTCAACCATTTGACATGGTGGGATCCAATAGTGAGTCTCAACCATTCGACATGGTGGGATCCATTACTCATATAATTACACTTATGCATGACTTGAGACCTCTTTGCATAAGGTTGTGGAGTAATTTGACTTCATAGGGCCATTTGAAATGAGGCATTTGCCCTTATGCACTAGTCATAAAAAAATTAAATGTACATGTTGTAATCGCTATGAAATATACACATTATGCCCAAACCGCTACACATAGTTCAAAAGCTTTTATATATAGGTTTACAATATATAAATATCATTAATTCATATTTTTCATTACAATGAATGGATCAAAACCTCCAAATGTTGTTATATTCATTTTAGTGCGGTTAATACACGTCATTATATCGATTTCACATTGACTTCATTGATGTCATGTAGATGGCACCGGTTTCCTGTATAGGCCCATTGTGGCCCTTGAACCATCAATATTTCATCTTGTTAGCAAAGCTCAAAGTGTAATCAAGTTAGCATAATTTATCATTTATGCACACAAACTTTAACCATACCCACAACCAATTTTGTTAACCAATGCACACAACACATACATATATATATATATACATATGTGTAATTTCCTGCATGAAGAAAATTAATGTGAAACTACAATAATAAGAACCATTCATCAGAGCTTCAATACTTTCAAGCCTAAGAAGATTAACCATCCATCATGCAAACAACATTAAGATAAATATTTGCATTTGCATTTCTTGCATGAAGAGCATCAATGTAAAACCATAGTCACATGAGACCAGATACTAGAGTTTCCCTCTTTTCAATCACAAGTGAAGCATGAACCATGCATGCAATGAAAACAACATTAATTTAATAGTACAACATGAAATTAATGGAAAGGAATATATATGAAAATTCTTATCTTGAAATGGACTTGGGAAACTAAGTTTTTGTCAAAAACTCTACACCAAACCATAGACGAGCTATATCCAATCCTCACTTGTAGTTGTCACCCATGAGTTGGACTCCAAAAGCTAAGGTGGTTTTCTTAAGGGATAAAATACCAAATGCTACTTGAAACAGGGACTCCAGAGGATCTCCTATCTCTACCCTCCAACTAATCAGTATTCAACAAGATGCACATAGAATCCAAAGGTTGTCTGCCTCCTCCCTATAGTTTTTCAACAACCAATAAATCTCAAGGCACTCTAAGTCTTATCCTCACCTACATGAATCCTTATCATACTCCTATTTATCAACCGAAGGATTTGGAAATATCCTTTGAGATTCATGAAATGACCAGGACCTCTTTGCACACAATATTTCCTAAAAAAAATTAGACCTCGTATGCGCACAATATTTCCTTTTTCTTTTCTAGAAAAATGCATTTTCCTTCCCAGCATTTACTACCTTCTCCTGAATATTTTTCGTTTTCTCCCATTGTGTATGTGTCTCCTCTCCTTTTTTCCTAATTGTCATGCAGAAAGAGTTATTTTTGCGGACAAACCTAACCTCCCTAGGAGTCTAAGACTCTCTAGTGACAAACAAACCAAACAAGAGCAATCCTTCTCTAAACATACATTATTCTATGAGAAACCAAGTGTTTTCCGATCTTACCTTAGGTCCAACGCTTGTTGTAGCAGTCCAGCCTTGCTGATCCAGATGAGCTCCTCCTTCACTTTAAGACCTGCATACACTAACAAAGCAAACGATTACATAACACCTGAATATTTCATAAAACAAAGCATATTCATCACATAGACCAAGGAGTACATGAAATAATTCATTAACAACAAATCATTGAGAAGAATGGACTTATTTGTATTAAGGAAACAAAAAAGGAACCATTACAACCTGAGCCTTGGTGTTGTGCAAGCTCCTCCCATGGTCCAACAAGAGATTTCCTCTACTTTGACAAGCTCACCCACTTCCAATATGGCAACAAGAAAGGATGGTAATCTCTCCTCACAAGTTAACAATTGAAGTCCTAATTCCAGCAGCATTTACCCTTTGGAATGTTCAGCTTTCAACCTCCCCTCCTCTGGCCCAATGCCTGTATTTATAGTGTTCTTAGAGGAAGTTATTCAGTTCCAACATCAATGGGATACTCCCTCTTTTGGATGGGGTAGCTCCTCTCTTGATGGGATAAGTTCCTCTATCATAGGGATGCATGAACCATCTGGAGGTGCTCAATACACGTCAAACACTCTCTAGAAGGCTCTAGAAGTGACCACAAGTAACTTTTTAAAGATGAAACTCGCGCCTTTTGACCTTTACAGGGGTACGCACCCATCCTTTGGCTTACAGAGCGTACAAGTACGCAGACAATGAGCTTGGGATGCGTACACGCAGGCAAGGTAGAGAGAACCTGCGTACCCAGAGATAAACATGATTTTTAATGACTTTCTCTCTTTTTTGAGGTTTGACATGGAGAGCAGAGGTATAAGGCTTGACAAGGAGGATAATATGACTATTGATGGAGCCATATTAACTGCAGATAGTCATGGTGACAAATTTCAGTGTAACAGATTGCCCCCTAAAGTACGAAGCCTTTATAGATAAGGGTTTTATATCTTATAGGAAGGGTGAAGTACTTTATCATTTTGAGGATTATCTTGTGGAGAGCTTGGTCAGAACCTGCAATTTTCAACACAAAATACATGTATAAGATCATATCATCTCTGAGGTAGGCATTCCCATACTCAGATCAAAACTTTAACTATTGGACTAACTACTTTGGTACAAGAATGATTTCATAATACATCATAATCATAGACTCTCGTAGACACAGTATGGACGCAGCCATATGTTTATGATTGGTCTAAATATAATGAATACAAAACTCCTCGCAGCACTGATAGTGGAACTAGATCCAGGGTCTTCATTTCTGCTCCCGAATTGGTACGATTCTAGCCATGTGAATAAATGAGTCGATGTCGAACATGGTAGAAACCACTTGATTACCAGTCAATGATGTAAACTGTTAGCAAGCGTGAGAGAGACCACCAGTAATGTCAATGGTTCTCAAAGTACCCAGCACAATCCATGAGATGTGAATGAATGAGTCGGTGTCGAACATTTCATGGAATCCTTCGATCGCAAGTCAATGATGAAGACTGACGTCGAAGGCGAGAAACCTGCCCTTGATGTATGCAGACCTCAAGGTACTGACGATTTCTAAGTCAACTTTCTAGATAATGTGCTGATGTCGATAGAAAGCGACTTGTCGCAGGCAAGCCCACAACACGAAATCATAGTTCAAGTTGAAGAAATGTTGCTGCAAGGACTGACTCAATGATGAATGATAGGTATTTTGCGGTTGAATGTTTTGTTTACAAACCTCTTGAACACATAACGACACGACAGATGGTTTGGTAATAAATGACTCAAAGTTGACTCCCATAACCCGGCTAAAGATGTCAAATGATCTTGGTCAACTGTGAGGTAAAGGATTTCCCAACCCAGGTGAATGAATAAGTGTCGTGTTCAAGAGTGGTAGTAATGTTTTTCTTGAGACAAAAAGATATCAAATAGGCTCATTCTTCTCATTTTTCCCCCACCATTTCTGGCAAGTACCTCTTTATTTTTTACAAGCTTGAGGAGGGTAACATATGCTTGTTTGTAAGCTCATCCTTCGGATGAGTCCAACTTAGTTTTTGATGCGAACCCTAAGAAGGAGTGGTCCGTTCCTGTTTGTAATAGAACAGGTCCTTTACCGTGAAATTTTAACGAGTCCAGTATAGGAGAAACTCGGCGTTTTTCATATTTAGAGAGTCTGAAAAACTTAGAAGACTCCAGATTGAACTTTTTCGTAAATTTGTGTCTCCTAAGCCCGAAAGAGTATAAAATAATACTAGGAGAACCGCTTGATCTTGCGACCAAGGAGTACTTTCATGATTAGTGTCTTTGACCTGAAAGTAAAAAGCGATCAAGGACACGTCATTTTATTTCCAGTATCGAATTTGAAACGACAAAAATCCGGCAATCTTTTCCTGTTTTTTTTACGGTCAGTAAAGGGCTATAAGGGGGACCATCTTTTTAATGTCCGTTTTAATGAGTGAAAAGGAAACGCTCGGCAACTTTTCATTTTTTAGGAGTCAAAAAAGGGCTTAAAAGATGACTCTGATGTTTTGGTTCGTGAAAAATGACAAGTTTCCCTGAAAAATCCCTTTGTCCTGCACAAAAATGACACATTACTCATACCTGTTTAAGATAGGCAAAAATACATTGAAAAATGTCCTTCCATGGTGAAAAATAAACAAATTTAGTATTTATTCATCCAAAAAACCTATAAAAAGACTTTTTACCATGTCATTTTACCATTTTACTATTGAGGGAGAGAAAAGGGCTTTTGGCAAGAAACTTCCCATGGACTTTGCGGAGAATCCGACCGTCGGAATCAACGCCGTCACCTCCAGGTAATCCACAACATCCTCCTCTTCAATTTCATCCGTTTAGAATTTAGTTTTAAGTTTTAGTTTGATTTTTTGGAGACATAGGGGTTTTGGGATGCGCTCCTCGGGGTACGCAGGTGGCCCATGGGTAACCTGCGTACCCCGACCTTTTTCTTTAAAGGAAAAAGGGTCGGGGTACGCAACCTACCTTCAGGTCAGGTGCGTACCCACGCTCTGTTCCTGAAGGCGGGGTGCGTACCCCGTGTAAAGCGCACCCCCAAACCCATACCTTCAAAATTCACCATTTAAATTTGATTTTATGTTTACTAAAACTCTTCTTATGGAGTGCAGGATACCCACCATGCTGGATTGGAGAGAACGAGAGCACGAAGTTGTTGATTCGGCCACGTTGAATCATCAACCTACCATTGATGCCTTGTGAGCATGTGGCTTGTACAAATACTGGGTCATACCCGGCATGAGGGCTTAGGTGCCATTTCTGGAGTGGCTGGTCGAGAGGTGGAACATTCAGGACCAGTGTTTCTATATCGGAGACCATCAGCTCAAGATTGAGGCCTCCGATATATACTTCGTTACTGGTTTGCCTAACAGAGGCGAACACCTGTCTCTATTCGGACTAGGCCGGGTGGCCAATCCCTTGCTAGCCTCCGGCTAGAGTGGTGTAACAACCAAAACCAGGACAAGGGGATTGAGATCAAATTTATAACTCGTCCTGAACTCATTGTGATAGCGTTCACTGTTGCCAGACTCTGCGGCGCAGCCGCTTTACATATGGTCACCGGATCCCAGATGTGGATGGCGGTAGACTGCTACCAGGGCACCATTTTCAACTGGTGTGAAGCTGTACTGGCCAACTTGAAGGGCCAGTTGACTAGGGTGAAGGGAGGACGATCAAAGACCTTTGGATATGGGGCTTTGGTCATAAGCTTCGCCCTAGAGAGGGTTCCTATGTTGATCCCACAGCAGCTCACAGTTGGGGCTGGGGCTCCTCGAGAGC
>APFE031346903.1:641-68286 GCA_000404065.3 Pinus taeda
CCTCCTCTAGCTCTTCGGGCTCATTCTTCTGGATCTTGGCAGTGGCAACAGTGGCGTTGGGATCCGCATCAATGATCTACTTCCCTTTGCCATTCTCCTTGTCGGGTTCTGGCTCAGGTTCGGAACATGTATCTGATTCATAAGCCTTCAACTCGGCCACCAGTGACTGCTTGGTCCGAGACTCACTTGTGTTATGAGTGGGACTCTTGTGGAACTCACACCACTTTCCTGTGTCCTTCTACGGCTTTGTGGTGTTGTTCTTTTCTTGCGGCTTCGACGGGTTGTCTTGGGTCACCCCGCCTTGGCTTTGTCCTTTGGGCTTCAGATTAGAAGATCCAAAGTCTCGCTTCTTTTGTTTGAACTTTTGCTCAATTTTGACAGCGTATCGGTATGTTGTGTCGAGTGAGGAGATGTCCAAGAACTCCATCTCTTCCTGGATGTATCTGTGTAGGCAGCCGCGGTATTTGAGTACCAGATGCAGCTCAGCATCTTTGATACCCAACTGTGTGCGAAGCGTATGAAAAATGTTTGTGAACTCTGACACATCTTGGTCTCGTCCCTGCCGCAGTGTGGTCCATCTGATGTATTTGTCCTCATAGCTTTTGACAGGGTAGTACTGCTCCTTGATGGCATTCCGAAAGTCATTCCAAGTGGGTGCGGCTGAAAATAGTGAGCCTGTATTTTCATCCTTCTGCTCGCAGTAGGTTTCCCACCAGTCCTTGATGTGGGGGGCTGTTTGAGAAGAGCGAAACAATCTTTTCCTGACTTGAAAATTCATGAACAGAGAAATACCCATCTAGCAGATTTAACCATTTATCTACGGCATCTGCGTCTATTTTACCCTCGAAGATGGGATTTCAAAATTAACTTGTACCTTAAAGGGCGTGGCGTTTCCAGAGTCGCTGCTGGAAGCTGATGCGTCACCTCTAGGTAGCCGCTGAAGGATTTGCGCAAAGCTATCCATCATCCGCATTCCTTTTCGCTCGAGTGCTTCTCGAGCAAAATTTTGATAGGATCTCCTGCCCCCTCGTCTTTCTTCTCATCCGCCATGGGAGGCCATCGGGATTTGCGAGGTTGGTCTTGCAAAGGTTCGACCAGTTCAAGCCCTAACTCCTTATATCCTGACCTCGTTGGGGACATGCAAAGAAAAACCGAAAAAAAGCAGACCGCTCTAATACCACTGATCCAGATTCAAACAGGAACGCAATAGATTACAGAGATAACCATAAATACAGAGATGCGATAACCATAAATAAAGAGATGCAGCGGAAATAACACTTCATTTCATTAATGGAAAATACCGAAATATGCTTACAACCAGAATTGGAAATAAACCAGCTAGGACTATGGTAGCTTATCTCTGAGAAGAGATGTGCGGCTACATGTCTCTGAACTGTTCCGAACTTGTGTTACAATGAGGCTCGAAGGCCTATTTATTATTGAGAAACAATGGAAAACCCTTCACATTCCAAAACCGACCCTTAGAAGATGAAACGCCAAATTGTGGGCCCCGTTTTGGGTAAATTGGTACATCAATTTCCCGGGGTCGTAACTTTGGCATACGATCTCCGTTTGACGCGTATGATAGCTCGTTAGAAAGATCTATCCGAGAACTACCACTTTGGGAAGGGAAACATTAGTACATGGATCCATGTTGCCCCCAGATTTCCCAAAAAACGTCGTTTAGGGCCTCAAAACGGCTCCGGAAGTTCAGGACCCGAAAAACTGCTAAAAATAGTAAGTTGTGCTACAATTACGGAAACTGAAAATGTTGAAAGAGACAATTGCGAGGGTCCAAATGGGATAGGTGGGTGGCCACCAACATCCACCTGGATCAAGTAATAAACCTCCGTCATATCAGCTATCCACCAGAGACTTTTCCAATAACGAAAAAGGAGCACATTACCTTTTTTAACTTTCCAAGTGGAAGTAAATGGGAATCAGAGAATTATTAAAATTAATGAGTAATCTTTATGTATGCACATATGGAAAAGTATAAGGATTAACGTAAATTTAAAAAAAGAAATTACTATCCTATAGGTGGGTATATTACAAGTGGTATCAGAGCCAAGAAACAAAAACTATGGCTTCTAGGAATTGAAATTGATAGACAGATAAAGTACATACAATTTATTTTTGTCTCTACTGAGCAGTTAAAGAAAAAAAATTAATGCGTTGACCCTTCTTCTGTCACTTTTCTTATGTTAAGTACAGGAAAACGGAATACTGACAATATGAGAAGAGCAGACAGTGTGTCATGCAGGTTTGTGGTGGGTCAGGGACCTGCAACTGGTCCTAAGAATAACTCCGAATTTGGGTACAGCTTGGAGAGGAGGCTCGCAATACAAATCTGGCAATTTTAGAGATAGTACAAGAGTTGAAAAATGAAATGGCCCAATTACGGGAGGATAACACAAGGTTAACTATGGAACAAGAGAGGATTATAAAAAGCATATCCGATAAACAGAATTAGCATCCACTGAATCCCAGTGCTGAGCAGCAAAGAATGTCAGAAGCGCAGAATCACCACACAGACCCTAAAGAGTCAGAAGAAAGGGAGGAGGAACGATCTGATAATGCTTCCTAACAACAAACATAAAATAGGCAAAGGATAGAGTTGCAAGGGGAATTCCGTAAGATCAAACCACAAAACTTTGACGAAGAGCAGGAGGAAGCAGCCGAGGCGTGGTTGATTAATATGAACAAATATTTCCAGCTATATGAATACGATCACAACCTCAAGGCACGGTTGGCCATCTTCCAATTACAGGGAAAAGCTACCCTGTGGTGGGAAGAAGTTAAGATGGTAAGAGGAGTAAGTGAACTGAATATCACTTGGGAAAAATTTCAAAGATACTTTAAGGAAAGATACCTAACTGAACGCTTCTATGACGAGAAGGCAAGTGAATTCCATGACCTGCGGTTCGGATAGCAAACTATGGATGAATTTATCACTCGTTTTACTTCATTGGTCTGTTATGTGCCTTATATTCGAGAGGAAAAGGCTAAAGTACAGAGGTTTGTCAGTAGTCTACCTTTGAGCATCAGGGAAAGAATCGAATTTGACAACCCAAAGACGATGGATGACGCTATACGTAAAGCTCAAATTTGCTACTAGCAAACCAAACAGAAGGGAAAAATCCTGGGTAAGAAATCGGTTGATAAGAAAAGAAGCAAGCTGGCTGGAAATACTAAAGGTAATCGAGGTGGAGGTAACAAAGGATACGCCAAGGTGCAAAACAACAAAAATATCTAGAAGAATCTGCTCTGATTAAAACCCCCAGAACCACTGAACAACCGAGGAAAATAGACAACGAAGGGACAACAAGGCCTCCAGTGCAATTTTGGGGCTGTGGTGGACCCCATTACGTGAAAAAATATCCTCAATGAAAAGGAACCGAACAATTTTCCCAAGTCTACGAAGCATCTACAGTTGGAAATGTAGGACGGAGTCTACCAAAGATAAATGCTCCTCTGGAAGATCGTCAAGCGGAGTACTAGCCGACCATGGTGGAATTCGAAGGTAAACTCTTAGACCTTATTGTAGCCGTTTTGATTGATCTGGGAGCTACATTAAGTTATATTAGTCCTAAGGTTGTTGAGCATTGTAAATTGCAACCTGTTAAATTTAAGGACTCTTGGCTAGTACAGTTGGTAACATGGGCAAAGAGACGGGTACTTGCTAAGGTCAAAAATTGCCCCTTAAAGATAGCAGGACAACCAGTGATGGCAGATTTGAATGTCCTTCCACTTGGTTCATATGATGTGCTGATTGGTATGGACTAGTTAGAAAAACACTGGTCCATAATTAATTGTAAAACTAAGACTATCTATTATAAAGAAGAGTTTGGAATAAAGCAAGAGATGCAGGGAATTAAACGGCCAGTGCAAATTCAGCCCATCACTGCCTCCCAGTTAGCAAAATGCATTAGGAAAGGATGTCAGATTTATGCCGTCCAAGTGGGTTATGCCAACTCAAAAGATAAAATAGCCACATTGGAAAACATTCCTGTGATTCAAGATTTTGCTGATGTGTTTCCGTAAGAGATTCCCGACCTGCCACCCAAAAGAGACATAGATTTTACCATCGAATTGGTGCTAGGAGCAGCCCCGGTGTCCTGAGCACCCTATAGAATGAGTACACCAGAATTGACGGAGTTAAAAATGCAATTGCAGGAGTCGATAAGAAAAAAGACGGGACTCTTCGCATGTGTATGGATTATCACCAGTTGAACAAATTGACGATAAAAAATAAGTATCCTCTACCCCATATTGATGAACTGTTGGACCAAGTAAAAGGGGCAACAGTTTTTTCAAAGATTGACTTGTGATCAGAGTATCACCAGATCAGGATTAAAGAGGAAGACATAGCTAAGACAACTTTTAGAACAAGATATGGCCAAATTATGAGTTTGTGGTGTTACCATTTGGGTTGACCAATGCCCCCGCAACCTTTATGTGTCTAATGAAAAATGTATTTCATCAGTATTTGGATAAGTTTGTGCTTATTTTTATTGACGATATACTAATTTATTCTCGGACTATGGAGGAGCTTCAGGAGCACCTTAGATTAGTATTGCAAACCCTCCGGGAGCACCAATTATATGCTAAGTTCAGAAAATGCGAATTCTACAAAGAGAAAATACAATATTTGGGGCATATAATCACTAAAGAAGGAATCAGAGTGGATCCCGATAAGATAAGGACCATAATGGAATGGTCGGTACCCAAAGATGTGGTAGACATCCGATCTTTCATGGGGCTAGCAGGCTATTACAGATGGTTTGTAGAAGGATTTTCAAGAGTAGTTTATCCAATCACTTCCTTACAGAAAAAGGGAAGAACTTTCAGATGGACCCCTGAATGTCAAAAAAGTTTCGAACAACTTAAATATCTGCTCACCATGGCACCCATTCTAAGCATAGCCGATCCCAACAAAGATTATGTGGTGTGCACAGACGCAAGTGAAGAAGGGGTAGGAGGTGTGTTAATGCAGTAAGGGAAAGTGATAGCATACGAATCAAGAAAAATAAAAAAGCATGAGCAGAAATACTCCACTTATGATCTAGAGTTGGCAGCTGTCATTCACACCTTAAAAATGTGGCGACACTACCTTATGGGAAGAATATTTCTATTGTTGATGGATTACCACAGTCTGACCAATTATTTTAGCCAACCCACCTTAAATGCAAGGCAAGCACAGTGGGTGGATTTCTTGAGTGGTTTTGACTTTGAGATCAAGAATTTAAAAGGGAAAGAGAATCGGGTGGCGGATGCTTTGAGTCAAAAATTGCAATTCTTATATGATATTTCTTGCAGTGAAGTGAAAATCCCCTTTAGAGAAATGATTAAAAGGGTAGCAATACAAGATAATGTTTACCAGCAAATAAAACAGGAAATTCAGCAACCAACCAGCAAAAAAAAATAGCCAGATTATGCTTTGGATGCTGCTGGACTGCTGTATTACAAGAAAAGGTTGTACGTGCCCAATCAGAACAGCATTAAAAGTCTAATAATAGATGAGTGTCATAAGAGTCATTACGCTAGACACCTAGGATATCAAAAAATGATCGTTGCACTTCGAAAATAATATTATTGGCTGGGTATGAAAAAATATGTGGCTGGATCTTTGACATGATGTCTAGAATGCCAACAAATTAAAGCAGAACACCAACACCCAGCGGGGTTATTACAACCATTACCCATCCCAGAATGGAAGTGGGAAACCATCTCTATGGATTTTATAACGGGTTTGCCTAAGTCAAGGAAAAATAACAACTCCAACATGGTGGTGGTGGACAAGCTAAGTAAGTCAGCACATTTTATACTAGTACAATCTACTTACAGAGCTGTGCAGATCACCCATATTTTCATGCAAAATATATTTAAACTGCATGGGTTACCAAAGACAATAATCTCAGACCGTGATGTAAAATTATATCAGTCTTTTGGAAAACATTGTTTGAAGAATTGGGGACTCAGCTGAACTTCAGTATGGCTTATCACCCTCAAACTGATGGGCAAACTTAACGGGTGAACCAGGTGGTGGAAGACATGTGAAGAGAATATGTGATGTAGCAACCAACTAAGTGGGAGGACTACATGCACTTGGTTGAGTTCGCATACAACAATGGATATCATACATCATTGCAGATGAACCCATTTGAAGTATTGTATGGGCGGAAGTGCCGCACCCCCTCAAGCTAGGGTGGACTAGAAGACAGATTGATGTTAGGTCCTGAAATGCTTAAGGAAATGGAGGAACTGGTTAAAAAGGTACGTTCTAATCTAAAAGTAAATCAGGATAGGCAAAAGAGCTTTGATGACCAGAAACGGAGGTTTAAGGAGTTCAAGTCGGAGATCATGTGTATGTGAGAATTTGAGCAAAAAAGAGCACATTACAAGGCGGGAGATTCTGGTCTCGAAAGACGAATCTCATGGATGGGCAGTTGATTGGTAGTAGACCCAAGTTTGGGTGACCTTCAGGAAGATCTCTATCAGCCAAAAATACCAGGTATGTAAAGAATTCCTTGGAAAAGAATGGCTGGTGAACTTTGTATTAAATCATATTTCTGTTATAGAAGAGTACAGAGGGTTCCCCTTACAGTAAACAATAGGGGTGAAATAGGTGTTTCCCTCAAAACTATCTTTACTATAGTATGAGTTAGTGGTTGTGAAGAGTTTTCCTTATTCTGGAATTAGGAGATAACTGTGAGGGGAGTCTACAGGAACTATTATTAAAAAAAAATAGGCAGGAAAAATCAAAGATTTATAATAGAACCTGAAAGACAAGAGACCGACCCCGTAATGGACTAAATTCACACAGTAGGCAGCAGTTAGCCTTAGAGCACAGTTAGCAGAACGACATTTACAATATTTTGAAGAAAATGTTGAAGTAGCAAAAAGTGTTTTCGCAAGGGTTTCAACTACAAAAGAAAAAAAAAACAGAACCCTTTTTCTTTCCCTATAGCATGCAACCAAGACTAGTAAATGAAAGAAAAGTAAACCACGTAACCATATGTATATATTCAACAGAAAAAAGAATCTTGTATCTACCTAAGCATTCGAAGGTGAACATTCATGCTGAAGCTAGGTATCAGTATAAGCAGAGCTCTGAGGAGCATATGAAACTTAAGCAAGGAATGCACAAGCAAATTCACACAGAGGGCTAGCCGTATCCTAGGGCTAGCCCCGAAGACGAATGTCGTCGTGTAGTATAGGTCTGCTAAGCAGACAACAAGCTCCCATGCGGGAGATGGCCTATACAAATCTGCAAAGAAAACAAATGCGCAGAACCAATACAATAGTATTCCGTGATACAAAAGTTGTGCATTAAAAAAGAATTACATAGAATCAACCACAGAAATGTCACCATAATCCTGGAACCTTGAAGAGTAAAGCACAAATACATTACAATAGAATTCGCACCACGTAGTAGCATTTTGTCAAGGATATATAAATTTAACACACATTCAGGTCGCAAAGACCTTAACTTAAACCTGGAAATTTAGATATACAAAATTTGCGCTCAATAACAATAAACTGTAACAAACCAAAGAATTTTCCACCAAGGTTTATACCCTGTACAGTGTCCTTAAATAAATTTATATACATAGCAACTTTAAGAGAAGCCTGAAGGCATATCAATATATACAAGGTGCCAAGTTAACCAGGGCTTCGGTTCGGCATAGCTACACCGAGGACAAGATTTCCCTGAATCCGGAAGGGAGCAGGGCAATCTTGAATGGCGTATCGATTTTACCATATCTCTATGACAACAAATGAAGTAGTAGACGTAAGGACTTGGGCCGCAAGGCCAATCCCAAAGCTAAAAGTAGAAACCCCTCTTTTTCCATCCACAGAATGAGCATAATGTCAACAAAACTAGAAATTCGACTATCAACAAGAGTATTGCTGCTAGGGACTTACCCGTTAGGCAAATAAAGGAGCAGTAGGATTTGAAAGCCCAAATAGCATCGACCAGAGTCCACGAGCGGTTGCTGGATGACGACACCATAATTCTCGACCATGGAACAAAGCCAAGCGAGAAGACCCATTAGAATAATGAAACAAATACCAAAGGAAAACCTATAAGGGAGAAAGAAAACGATTCAATTTTTTTTTTGCATGATATCATTCTTACCAGAAGACAGAGCTGTAATATCCAAAACAAAATCCAAGTTCGGAGCTCGGCAAAGTGAACAACCTGCGGCATCTACGCAATGCGAACGAGTTCTGGACGGGCTCATTGAAGGTAAGTCGGAGCTAGTGCATGGTCTGAAGAAAAATGTTTTTGGAAAACTCCGCACCTCCAAATAAACAAGGAAGGAGAATATCGTTATAGCACAGCCCTCGGATGGGAAACTAAACACTCATGCCATCGATGAAGGGGAAAGTTCGAGGGCGCGAAGCCAGAGTGTACTCTGACCTCACGTGATAGAACTAGTGGCAATTAATACCAGAGCCAAGTGTAAAGAGCTGACAGCGCCAGTAATAAACCTTCGTCATATCAGCTATCCACCAAAGACTTTTCCGATAATGAAAAAGGAACGCATTACCTTTTTTAACTTTCCAGGTGGAAGTAAATGGGACCCAGAGAATTATTAAAATTAACAAGTAATCTTTATGTATGCACGTATGGAATAGTATAGGGATTAACGCAAATTTAAAAAAAAAATTACTATCCTGTAGGTGGGTATATTACAGAGTTCTTGATTAGTCCTTTGTTTACGTCCTGCCACCAAAAGGGAGGAACTATGTAGTCTTCCTTCAAGAAATTGCGCGCCTTATTCACCAAAGCTGGATCGCGGTGCGAAGACAGATAGAAGTGTTGCCCTCGTCCATGGTATCCGTCCGCCAGGTGGAGATAAGGCTCCATATTATGAAAGCACGATGGATCATTCGTGGGTTTCAGGAACGGAGAATGCATGTGATCAAGAGCAAGCTCCACCCCAGTGTGACAGTAACTCCAATGGAAGCTTATCGATCCACTGCTTCATCATCTGCAACTTTTCATTGAATAGAATCCCCGGGACCTTCGACACACTATCGTGCACATTCACCACTCTCAGAAACTTGAGTCCCAGCTCCTCACATTGATCCTTGAATGATGCGTTACCCACCCTCCTCCCTGCGAACGAGAACACCGCTATAGGAATCGACACCGCCTGGTCGTTGTTCCCTGAGCGGTTCAATCCCAACTCTGCGATGTCGTATGCGCTCAGCATCGCCAGAGCGCTCCCAAGACTGTGACCGGTGATCATTATGCTTAACTTCTCGCCTCTGTATTTCTGCAGCAGACGCCTCAACTCCGACAGGACTTGATCCCGTGCACTGCTTTTATAGAAAGTGCAGTCGTGTTCCCTGGCCGTATACAGATTCAGGAATCCCACCTCCACCTTCACGTCAGGATGGGGATGCATGTTGTTCAATTCCATAGGCCTCAGATAATCCATGAGGTTCGTGATCCACTCCAGATTCATCACCGTTCCTCTCCACACGATCACGATATCTCACCGTCTGAGCCTTTTGATCTCATCCTCATCCGTGTTGAAATATTATTTTCAACTGCAGGCCCAGTCCTTTGCCATACCCCGCATTGATGAATCTGCCATTAAACAGTTGCAGCTCCAGCCCTTGCCTGAATTCACCATTGCATAGCGATTTACTACGGAATGGTGGTCATTCACAGAATGGTGGTAATTTATTACAGTTGGTAAAAATAGTAAACACCAGGTTTTACTGCGGACATGGAGAATGTACTGCAACATCCAGAAATCTCAGGAATTAAACTTATTCATCAACCCCTCCATACCTTGTTTTAATTTATGGTCTTGTCATAAAAATTTCAAGTAGTTTTTTTTGGTTCACGCAATTTCTTTTTGGTTGCTGTATATGAAATGTAATGTTTTTTTTCCTTTCTATGTAGTGTGAGCTGAACAGAGACAGAGTACTCTTTGTAATGCACAGCAGTGCAGAGATAGTTTTTTTTTTTGTAATACGCAGTAGCACGTATATATGAATGAAAAATTTACACACAGCAGTGTGAGATTTTTGAGTTGAAACAGAGTGTTTTGTAGATGCACAGCAGTGGAAAGTGCAGACACATTAGTGCAAAGACAATGTGTTGATTTTCAGAGGAGACATAGTATTTTGCTTTCTGTAATGTACAGCAGTGAAGACACAGTAATGTAATTTTTATTTATAGAGTGAAGTTTTCGAACTGTCTCTGAAGCAGCCTTGTTGTAATCCCTCTGTTAGAGGAAGTATTGTTAATGAATACAAAGTCCCTTTTGTTGTGCGTTGTTGAAACTCTGTTATCACAAAATATATTTTTTTTTTCGCTGCGTCGAAAACAGAGTGTTGCTGAAACACCAATTTCAGCGTTGCTGAAACACCAGTTCTGCGTTGCTAAAACACCATATTCCGCAAAGGATTTTTTTAATTTCCTGTGTTAAAAACAGAGTGTTAGAAATAGAGCATTGTTCTCTGTTTTTCCGTTCTGGAATTATCAGAAATTCCCAACATGGTATCAGAGCTGGTCCAGGCGCTTTGAAGGTGTCAAAGAAGCTGAAGGAAGGAGTTTTTTTTTTGCTGCAGCAGCTTCTCTAGCAGAGTGAAGACAGTTAAGAAAGTATCTAGGTATTTCTCAGATTAGTTTTCTGTGTTACTGTTGAAGACAGTCAGTGATTTTTAAATACAAGTCTGTATTTTGAAGCATAGGTTAGAGTGCAAGAATGGCTGGCTCCAGCACCAGCACAAGCACTAGCATGGGTATGTTTAATACTCAGCTCCCACAGTTTAATGGGGAAAACTATGACTATTGGGCAATAACCATGAGAGCCCTGTTTGCCTCACAAGATCTATGGGAATTTGTTGAATATGGGTTTGAAGAACCAGTAGATCAAAATGAGTTTAATATATTAACTCAGGCAGAGAAAGATCTGTTGAAGAGCAATAGGAAGAAGGATTCAAAATCCCTCATATTTTTGTATCAAGCAGTGCATGAGAGTGTGTTTCCAAGGATAGCAGCAGCCAAGACGTCCAAAGAAGCATGGCAAACTCTCAAGACAGCCTATCATGGCATGGAGAAAGTGAAGACAACAAAACTACAGTTGCTGAGGAGAGATTTTGAGAATCTTTGCATGAAGGAGTCAGACAATATTGACTCATTCTTCACACATGTAATTGGTCTGGTCACACAGATAAGGACTCATGGAGAAATTCTTGAAGGAAGGAGGATTATGGAGAAACTATTGAAGATCCTACCCTCAAAGTTTGATGTGATTGTCACCACCATAGAAGAGACAAAGGATCTCTAAAACTTCTCAGTTGATGAGCTACATGCATCACTGATAACACATGAGCAGAGGTTGAGTAGAAATGAAAACTCATCTCTAGAGCAAGCCTTTAAGACCCAGATGTCTTTTGGAAGAGGAAGAGGTCAAGGCAGAGGAAGCAAGAGAGGAAGAGGCAGAAGCCAAAACAGAGGTGGAAGAAACAGTCCAGCAAATGCTCAAGGAAGAGGTAGCAATCCAAATCAGAAGCAAGGCCAAGGCAGCAGTCAAAAAAGTGTACAACATCATGCTCAAGGACAAAGGTATGAAAAATCCAATGTCCAATGTTATTATTGTAAAAAATATGGGCATTATGCCAATGAATGTAAGAAGAAGCAGCATGATATGAATAATAGATCTAGTGCAAATATCACTAGAGAAAATATCAGCCAAGATAATGTGCTTTTAGCTTGTAACATGGCTGAAACAAACAATGATGATATATGGTTTCTAGACTGCGGTTGCAGCAACCATATGACAGGAAACATAGCCTTGTTTTCTAAATTAGATCAAAATGTGAAATCACAAGTCACACTTGGGACTGATAGTAAAATTTCTGTTATGGGAAAAGGAGAAGTTAAAATATTTACAAAGAAAAGGTGAAAAGAAAACCATAGCAGATGTCTATTATGTTCCTGGAATGAAATGTAACCTCTTGAGTATTGGTCAGCTTGTTCAAAAGGGGTACAATGTTTTCTTTGTGAATGATGTATGCACCATCATGGATAGAGCACCTAGCAAAAGATGTATTGCTGAAGTGAAGATGACAAGGAACAGGATGTTCCCTCTCAGGATAAAAACAATTTTGAAAGATGGAGTTGAAATTGCAGCAGTTACACAAGAGGCTTTCCAAAGCGTACCAAAGGATGAAAATTGGTTGTGGCACTTGAGATTTGGACATCTCAACTTTGGAGGTCTTAACTTGTTTAGTAGAAAAAGAATGGTAAGCGGATTACCATTGATAGAGAAACTGGACAGCCTTTGTGAAGGTTGTATCTTGGGGAAACAACACAAAGAAAGTTTTCCATCCGGGAAAAGCATAAGGGCAAAAGCACCCTTAGAGATTGTGCACTCAGATTTATATGGACCAATGCAAACTCCATCACTAGTAGGTAGCCAATATTTTCTAACATTCATTGATGATTTTACTAGAAAAACTTGGGTTTATTTCATGAAGAACAAAAGTGAAGTGTTTGAAAATTTTCAAAATTTCAAAGCACTTGTAGAAAACCAAAGTGGGCTGCATATCAACGTTCTAGGAACTGACAGAGGAGGTGAGTATATCTCCAAAGAATTTCTACGTTTTTGTAGAGAAAATGGAATTCACAAACAATTTACCACAAGGTACACTCCGCGGCAAAATGGAGTTGCTGAAAGGAAGAACAGGACAATCATGGATATGGCGAGGAGCATGTTGAAGGCAAAGCATTTGCCAAATGATTATTGGGCTGAAGTTGTACATTGTGCAGCATACATTTTGAATAGGTGTCCTACAAAAGCAATCATGAACAGAGTGCCGGAAGAAGCATGGAGTGGGAGAAAGCAAGGAGTCACCCACATGAAAGTTTTTGGATGTGTGGCTTATGCACACATTCCAAATCAACTAAGGAAGAAGTTGGACAGAAAAGGGGAGAAATGTATTTTCATTGGATACAGTGAAGAATCCAAAGCTTACAGGTTGTATATCCCATCTACCAAGAAGTTTTTTTTGAGCAGAGATGTTCAGTTCATTGAGGAGGAAGCTTGGAATGGAAGCATAGAGAAAACAGTGAATGTTAAAAACTATTTGTCTCATGATGAAGATGATGAGGAGATGGCTGAAACACCCCAAACAGCAGCACCAACACAAGGACAGCAAGAGACACCCTTGAGGAGAAATGAAAGTGCTTCTCCAAGCACACCACAAGGAGGAAATTCAAGTGCTTCTTCAAGCACTTGTACACCAAATGAAAGAGGTAAGAAGTTCGGAAATTTAAGTGATATTTATGAACAAGAGGCAACAAATGAAGGTATGAATTCTTTGTTTGTATTATATTGTCATGTTGATGACCCTATTCATTTCAAAGAAGCAATTAAGGATAGGAAATGGATAGAAGCTATGGATGAGGAGATCAATGCCATAGAAAGAAACAAGACATGGGATTTGGTTGAGCTACCAAAAGGTAAGGAAGTCATTGGAATTAAATGGGTCTACAAGACCAAAAGTAATGCTGAAGGCAAAATAGAAAGACACAAAGCAACACTGGTCGTCAAAGGGTATAAGCAGCAGTATGGGAGAGATTATGAGGAAACTTTCGCACCGGTTGCTAGAATGGAAATCGTGAGAGCAGTGCTATCCATAGCAACACAAAACAAGTGGAAAGTTTACCAAATGGACGTGAAGTCAGCATTCCTAAATGGAGTGTTAAAGGAAGAGGTTTACATTGAACAACCTCCAGGCTATGAAAAGAAAGACCAAGAGCACAAACTGTGCAGATTGAAGAAAGCTCTTTATGGGCTGAAGAAAGCACCAAGAGCATGGTACAGCAGGATAGATTCCTATCTACTGGAAAATGGATTTGAAAAGGGTGAGGGAGAACCCACTCTCTACATCAAAGAAAAAGATGATAAAATCCTAATTGTTGTGTTATATGTTGATGATGTTATTTTTACAGGTAATGATTATTATCTTATTGAGAATTTCAAAGCAGTCATGAAAGAGGAATTTGAGATGACTGACATGGGTTTGTTGAAATACTTCTTAGGAATAGAAGTAGATCAAAATGAAAATGGGATCTTTATCTCACAAGCAAAATATGTTAATGAAGTGTTGGCAAGATTTAATATGCAGGAGAGCAAAGCAGCAATCACTCCCACAGTGATACGATTAAAACTCAGCAAAGAGGATAGCAGCAAGGATTTTGATCCTAGTTTGTACAAGAGCATAGTTGGCAGCCTCATGTATTTGACTGCAACTAGGTCGGATACTATGCATGTTTTTAGTTTAATTTCTAGATTCATGGAGAGGCCAAAAGAAGCACATTGGCAGGCAGCAAAAAGAATTCTGAGGTATGTTAAAGGTACTAAAAGGTTTGGCATTTTATACACTGCTTCAGAATGTTCAGATTTAGTTAGATACACTGATAGTGATTGGGCTGGAAGTGTAGATGATCGGAAAAGCACATCCGGTTATGTTTTTCACATGGGTTCAGGAGCCATTTCATGGGCTTCTAAGAAACAACCTATTGTAGCGTTATCTACAGCAGAGGCAGAATAGGTGGCAGCTACAGTAGCAACATGTCAAGCAGTTTGGATGAGAAGGATGTTAAGAAGTTTAGGCCAAGAGCAAACAAAAGGAACTGTGATTTATTGTGACAATAGCTTAGCTATTGCATTATCCAAGAATTTCGTGTTTCATAAGAGAACGAAACACATTGACACAAAGTTTCATTACATCAGGGAATTGGTAAACAATGGAGAAATTGTTTCAAAACATTGCATGATTCAGGAGCAGGTTGCAGACATTCTAACCAAACCATTGGGACAGAAAAGTTTTGAGTTTTTGAGAAAATGTCTGGGTATGACTGATAACCCAGCAGTTGAAACTAAAAGGGAGTGTTGAAATATTATTTTCAACTATAGGCCCAGTCCTTTTCCATACCCCGCATTGATGAATCTGCCATTAAACAGCTGCAGCTCCAGTCCTTGCCTGAATTCACCATTACACAACGATTTATTACGGAATGGTGGTCATTCATAGAATGGTGGTAATTTATTACAGTTAGTAAAAATAGTAAACACCAGGTTTTACTACGGACATGGAGAATGTACCGCAACATCTAGAAATCTCAGGAATTAAACTTATTTGTCAACCCCTCCATACCTTGTTTTAATTTTTGGTCTTGTCATAAAAATTTCAAGTAGTTTTTTTTGGTTCACGCAATTTCTTTTTGGTTGTTGTATATGAAATGTAATGTTTTTTTTTGTCTTTCTATGTAGTGTGAGCTGAACAGAGACAGAGTGCTCTTTGTAATGCACAACAGTGTAGAGATAGTTTTTTTTTTTGTAATACGCAACAATGCGTATGTATGAATTAAAAATTTACACACAGCAGTGTGAGATTTTTGAGCTGAAACAGAGTGTTTTGTAGATTCACAGCAGTGGAAAGTGCAGACACATCAGTGCAAAGACAGTGTGCTGATTTTCAGAGGAGACAAAGTATTTTGCTTTCTGTAATGTACAGTAGTGCAGACACAGTAATGTAATTTTTATTTATAGAGTGAAGTTTTTGAACTGTCTCTGAAGCAGCCTTGTTGTAATCCCTCTGTTAGAGGAAGTATTGTTAATGAATACAAAGTCCCTTTTGTTGTGCGTTGTTGAAACTCTGTTATCAGAAAATATTATTTTTGTTTCGCTGCGTCGAAAACAGAGTGTCGCTGAAACACCAGTTCTGCGTTGCTGAAACACCATATTCCGCAAACGATTTTTTTAATTTCTTGTGTTAAAAAAAGAGTGTTAAAAACGGAGCATTGTTCTCTATTTTTCTGTTCTAGAATTATTAGAAATTCCCAACAATCCGTGGCCATGGCTACAAAGCCCATCCAGTTGGCGTGAGTACTCCTCAGCTTCTGCATGCGAGGCTTTTGGAAAAGACCAGGTAGATTGATGTTGGAAGTGGCATAGAGATACTTGATCACTTCATAGCCATAATCCGACATCCCAGCACCTTGGAAGAGATCCCTACGATGATACTTGTAGCTACCATAGTACTTGGAGAAGGGATCGAAATCGAAAGCATCATAATAGGCCTTGGAAAACTCTCTGTATCTGATGATCTCCTTTCGCAGTATGCCGTCCATGGGATCAAGAAGCCCTTCCCAGTTGTTGGCACCATGGATTTACTCCATATATCTTCCATATTCCTCTTGGGCTTCGACGCCTTGGAGATCTCTGGCTCCTTCTTCTCTTTGATGTCTACTGCGTCGAGCGTGGTCGTCAGGGACTCCATTCCCTCACTTCGGATGGGCAGCGCCCTTCTTTTCATGTCTGTCAGGTCATGATGCCAATGAGTTGGGTTCCTGAAATGATTAAGCAGATGGTGATGATGAGAAATTAGGTTCAACCCTCTGTCCGAGGAGTGCGAAAGAGAAAGGGCATGGTAGCAGAACATATGAAGTACTGAGACTTGAGAAGCCATGGAAGCGGAAGGTATAGCAATAGGGAAAGAGTTTCCAAGCACTCTCATGGAATTCATGGCTGCAAGCGAAGAAATGATGTTTAATGATGAGTAGCAGCAAAAAGGAAAGGAAAGGAATGAGATGGGGAAGAGGGGGTTGAGCACAGTTATTTATGGGACAGATTTCTGCGTTGGGAGTCAGGACAACAATGTTCAAACACGCGAATTTCGTTCTTGTCAAAACCCAAAACGTCCAGGTCATGATATTATTCACCACGAACCACATCTTTTGATTTCTGCCATCTGCCATTCAACTTTACGTGTGGTTAGAAATTTATACACTTTTGACCATACTCCACACCACGTTACGCGGCAATGTGCAACTAATGCCCATCATAGCCTAAAATTTGATTCTCTTTATTTTTTTTTTTTTAAGTAGAGCCTAAAATTCGCTTAAGAACGGATACATGTCTCGTTGTGGTAATTTGTAAGTCTACTTTCAAACGCACTGGAAAACTAAGGTCAAGGTTTATAAAAAAGTATTTACACTAATACGTGTATTTAAAAATACATGTGTCCACACTATGTTTCAAAATTGAAATTAGCAAACAATTTACCATGAAAACTAATTTTCTAACCAAATTTCAAGAACTATCCACAATAATTTTTTTTTCCTTACCAATTTTTTATATATTTTTAATTGAAATATAATAACAACATTATATTTTATATATTTTTAATTCAAATCTAATAAAAATAATCTAAATGAAATAATAATGTTCCATCATTTAAATTATATTTTTTTAATAAAATAATAGATTTAAATATTTCATAAATTTAAATTATATAAACTCAATTTATTAAAATTATAAATTTCCCTCTTTCAATAATTTCTCTCTTAATTTTTTTATTTCAGTTTTTATTAATTTTATATGAGATGGTATTTTTAAATAAAATAATAAATTTAAATTATTATTATTATTATTTCCATTGGAAAAAAGTGGTAATTTCTATTAATATTAAGAAATTACATTTTGTAGATGCAATAGCATATGCATATTTGGGCTTGATAGCCTGTCAGTTGTATGGTGAGAACCATAACAAAAATAAACATAGTCTCCTCGTAGGGAGCGCTGTGAAAAACATCCCAAAAAAGGTGACTACCCTTTCACAGTAAACAAGACTTCTGTAAGAAACATCCAAAAAAAGGAGTAAACTCTCTCTACACCGAGAGATCCAATCACTGTTCTTATATGTCCATGTGCAAACTAGAAAAAACAAAGGTAAAAAATATATACAACTTTTCCAAAAAACATGAGGACTCATTGCCCCTGATAGACATGTGGATCGATGAAAGGTTTGTGATAATGTTGGTAGTAAACTCCATCGATTTCCTCCTGTGTTAACCAATCCTCAGCTTGCCTGTGCGCTGCCTCCTATGATAAGAAGTCTACCCCTGTGTTGCGCTCCCTGCAAATGTGATGACAGACAAATGTATCAAAATATGATATAAGTCTATGCGCCTCATCCAAAATGTGCCTCAATGAATATGCAGAGCAAAGAGATGTTCTATTTAACCAGTTGCATACTAATTTGGAATCCCCAAAGAGTTGAAGTTGCGTGCAATTTTTTTCAAGTGCAAAATGAATGAGGTGTTTTGTAGTGCAGAGTTCGGCATAATTATTTGTGCCTCTTCCTAATTTCATTTGAATCTTGAAACAATGGGACTCATTCATAAATAGAATGGCTCCTCCTCCACATCCCTCTTCCTGGGAAAAACCATCAAAATATGCCCAAGGGATGGATCTATCTATGATCTCCAGTTGGATATTCCTATGGGTAGAGTGTTGATCATCTTCGGGGAGGAGGTCAAAATCAGCCACGACCTTTGTCATTACAGTGAGCCAGTGCAGATTCCTTTGGTTAAAAATGGATTGATTCCTTGCAAGCCAAATGGCCCAACACATCAATAATGGCATATTTATGTCTTTTATGTTGTGAACATTTAACCAGGTGCCCCAAGCATCAATAATGTTTCTACCTTGCCATGAGTTGATAGAGAGGTAATGTGTTGGGATGAGATTCCATTGTTCTGTGATGACAGGGCATTCTAGAGGTATCGATGGTACCAGATAATGTTTCTGCCCTGCCATGAGTTGATAGAGGTATCGATGGTACCAGATATTCAGCCTCTTTTCTACCTTTGTGATCAACCAGGACCAATCAACAATTTTGTAGCCCTAGGGTTTTAATCTGAAACCAAGATATCTCAACCCCTCATCAAGGTTTTGGAGAGCAAAAGGGAATTGTCTAGAAGCGAACTGAATTTCATGCTATGTGCATCCTAGAGTAGTCATAATTGATTTGCTGACATTGATGACCATTCCTGTAGCCTGCTGAAAAAGGCCAAAAGCATTCTGAAGAATAGATATATCACCTATGCTCCTGTTCAAGAAAATGAGGACATCATCCACAAATAAAAGGTGCGTGAGAGTGCAGTTTTCAGTAATTTTGATGCCCACTATTCAACCCCTCCTATGTTCTATGCTTATGATCCTGCTTAGACCTTCCATTATGAGGAGGAAAAGAAGGGGGGATAGCAGGCACCCCTGCCTGAGACCCCTTTCCGCACAAAAGAACGAAGTGGTAGCACCATTCAGCAAGACACTATAAGGTACATTTGTAATGCAACTCATAATCCATCTTATGAATAAGAAGGGGAAACCCAGGTGGGTTAAAAGCAGTCTAATGTATAGCCAGTTTACTCTATCAAAATCTTTTGATCAATTTTCTGTGGTGAACAGAGTGAATGAGTTCTTGGGTAGTACCGATTGCTTCATGGATCTATCTATGCTGAAGAAAGCCAAATTGCTTAGGGGATATATTAGCCGACAGGATAGGTTTGAGGCAGTTTGCAATGATCTTGGCTATAATCTTATATAAACAGTTGCATAAAGAAATAGGGCGGAAGTCATTGAAAGAAGAGGGGTTGTCAGATTTCGGAATGAGGGCGATAAAAGTTGATTTTATAGTCGAAGACATCGTACCAGACAATCTGCATTCCAATACCACTTTGAGCAGATCATTTCCCAGAATATCGAAAAATGCCGAGAAGAATTTGATAGTCCAACCATCCGAACCCGGACACTTATCCTTTTTGAAACCTTTAATTGTAGCCTCGAGTTCCCCCATAGTTGCTTCCTTTGTAAGCTCATCTGCATCCTCTTGTTCCACAAACCGTGGGAAGAGTTCTACTGTGCACATGACTTCCAGAATGTTTGCTTCCAGGTGGGCCTTATAAATGTCTTTGAAGTGTGAGATAGCTAAAGAGGCTAACTCTCTAGAGGAATTAATCATGCGACCTTGTTCATTCTGAAGCTCCCAGATTGTATTTATTGCCTTTCTGCCATTGGCATATTTGTGATAAAACTTGGTATTATCATCCCCTTCTTTTAGCTAGATTTCCCTACTTCTTAGCTTCCAACTCTCGTCTCCGTCTTTTAAGCTTTGGGATTGTCTCTTGATGAGGGAGGAGATATGATATTTTTTACCTGGGAGGTATATGTACCATCTGTGTTTGCCTCGAGGGATGAGATGGTTTGTTCTACCTCAGATAGGGTATTATCCTCCTACCTCCTTTTCATGTGTGCCCATTCCTTTGAGATACTCTTTAAATTTGTGAGGTTACAGACATAATTCTTAGCAAGGTCTTCATCATTCCTGATTGAATGAACCTGCCAGAAATTTGTCACCAGCTTGATGTATGCGGGTCCCGAAGCCATGTGGAGTTGAATTTGAAAGGAGCCTTAATTCTGTGAGCATTGACACCCACCTCCAGATATATAGGTCGATGATATGATATCCCTCCTATGCCCACCAATTGTCTGATGCGGGAATGTTTAGCAAGAAATGCTTCCTTGATAAGGAAACGATCCAGTCTTCTAGCCAGACTGTGTTCTCTGATACGGTTGTTTTTCCAAGTGTACTGGATCTTAGGAGTTGGAATGTCAACCTAGTGATGGTCCTCCAACATATTCATGATATCATCTGTTAAACCATCTACTTGAGCCATATGTCCCCAGGATTCCTGGAAACCCAGAGAGAAATTGAGATCTCCTCCAAGGATAATGTTATCAGCCTGCATAAGGGTGGTGCTAAATAAACTTCTCCAAAAAAATGCCCTATCGTGACAGGGGCCATATACATTGATTATTCTTATGATTGTCTCTAAGGATGCAGATTATATGTCTGCCCCTAAGTACCCCTTACCACCCCAAATCTTCCTTAGCTCAATATAACGGTTCTAAAAACCAATACCTAGGCCTCCAGAATGCCCTAATGCATCTAGAGCGTGAAAAGTCCAACCCAGTAACCAAGAAAGTAGAATGGGTATAATCAAGCTTGACATACACAATGTTTCTTGTAAGAAGATAATGTCAACAAGAGTAGAGGCAAAAAGGCACCTTAGAGCTAGTTTTTTCCCAGGGCTAGCTAACCCTCAACAATCAAAAGATATAATCTTCATGGAGGGGGGGCGGGAGGAGGGCATCCTTTTCTCTAAGGACCCTTTCAATAGTTTTTTGTTTTCCCTTGGCCACCTCATCCCTGGCTCGAGATTTTTCTTTGGAAAGTGATGAGGGGCGACCCCTTGTGGGTTTGTGGGAAGCTGGAGTAGCCTCAGCATCCAATCCAAATGATTCAGGCCCCCTCTCTTTAGATTTGGATCTCAAAGGGTATCTTGATGATTAGTTAACAAATGGAGAGGGAGGGGGATGAGAGGAAATCGGGAAGGTGGGGATGGGGGGGGGCGCAGGAAGTATAATAGGGAGGAGGCAGGGAAAGGGTATAAGACAGGAAAGATGCCAAAGCTGGTCCAACAGGATTAAGGATTAGGCTTTCCACAGAGATAGAAAGGGGAGACAAGGGTAAGGGCGAGGGGAATGACATATCCAGATTATGCAAATGAGCAGAAGGAGATGAATGAGATGCAAAATGATAAGATGCAAGAGGGTGAGTAAGAGGAGACATACCCGCAGAGAAGACATCACCTTGGGCTACCCTGGATTGCATCATCGGAGGAGAAGTAGGCTGGATGGGAGATTTTCCTCGCTTCTCCCGATCTTTGATAGCAGGAGCCTCCACTGTATCAGAGGTCTTTAAACGTTCCTCCGTGTGGGTCTCTTTAGCAGGCTACTGGGGCTGTTCAACCGGGGGATCCAATTCCATATCCTAATCATGCTTTTTGTTCTTCTTAATTAGGGGGCAGTCCCTAAATAGGTGTCCAACTTGATGACATCTTCTGCATTGATAAAGAATTCCTTCATAATCTAACATCTGTTTACGCGAGGAAGCTCGCCACTGAATTGTGATATGCTCTTGCAGTCCACCTCTGATATCCAAATGAACCAAAATTCTCGTGTATGCCATCATGCTCGTAGTCTGATAGGATTTATCATACTCCATGTAGGTGCCCAACGCATTCCCAATCCTCCTGAAGATGTCCTCTAACCAATACTGCAAAGGCAGACCTGGTAGCCTAATCCAGATAGGGCCTACCCCAATTTGCTTTGTTTCTGGGTCAAAGAGCGACGTCCAATGCTTTAAAAGAATAGGGGCATGGTCAAAGTGCCAGAAAGAAGAGAGGACCTAGTTCGTGTGGTCAACCCTAGCAAACCACAGTGTGAACCACCCTCTTACAAAAGTTTTGACAAAGGGGATATCCACTAGATGATGACCCCATACTTCTGTAGCCCAGGTTTTCAAGCAGGCTACCGAATTAGTTGCTTCCTCTTATTCTACCCACCAGAACCCTGTCAGTGTAGTCCGTTGTATCCCCCCACTGAATATCCTCTTCCAATCTAAGAATCACATCTTCAGCCATAATCTTAAAGCACTTATGTTTCTTTTGGGGATGGGTGGACGAGGGATGGGGATTTTCCAAAACCCTTACTACTTCAGGTTCCTCAATCGGGGGGTTAGGGTTTTGAGGAACTTCAGGAATGGCTTCCAGAGCGGGGGGACAGGGGTGAAACAACCTAAGGGCAGAGCCAGGGAGGAGGAGGGACAGGGGCCAGTGAGTGGGGGATCAGCCGATGGCTCTTCTGCAATATGATCGATCCGGAGGGGTAAAGGGATTGAAGATGGGCCTTCCAGATCTAGGGAGGGGTCTATGCAACCTGAAATGAAGCCAGGGGTCGCCGGGGAAGGGGGGAGCGATGTGAAAGACGACCAGACAGGGGGTTCTTCCGGTAGCACAAAGGAAGATACGGTATGACCAGGGAGCTGTGAGTAACCTTTGAAATTTCCCGAAAAACATTCACTATAGTTAAACATACCTTCAGAGGCGGCATACGTGGACTGCCAGATGGATCCCTCCTCCAGCGGATCTTCCAAATAGTCCACTGCAGCGATGTCCATGACGACAGATGCACCGAGAATGTAGAAAGAAACCACCTTGAAACTACCCTGACCGACGGTAAACGACACCGATAGAGGAAAAATGGAAATGGAAGCACAGTGCAAAAAACGGCTGGGAGCGGGTTCCGGTCCAGGGAGAGGATGGCGACAGGGAGCAAGTCTGATGCCAAGTAAGGGGGAGCAGTAAAAAATTCACAGTATAAGGAGGGTAAATGGAAGCGGAGGTGAGTAGTGAGAAAGAAACCCTCGTGGCGAGAAAAAACCATAAAAAATACGACAAGCTAAAAGGTAAATTCGGAAAAGTAGGGGTCTGTTGATGGGTGAGAAATCGAGGGGCCTAGGGTAGCTGCAAGGCAGGTTATGGTCTGCAGCACCCTGCACCTGCAAGTGCTGACCCTAAACTATTTTCCGCCTTCGCTGCTGTTGATTCCTAGGTCACTCGCAATGCTTCTTCTTCATGTTTGCATCTACTATGGATTTCATGTATAATGCCAACCTATAAATTTAAATTATATAAACTCAATTTCTTAAAATTATAAATTTCCCTCTTTCAATAATTTCTTTCCCTTAATTTTTTATTTTTTTCACTGAAATATTTTATTTCCATATTTATGGCTTTAAAAAAATCATAGCACATGATTAATTAATTTATAATGTATTTTGATGGTTTACGTTCTCAATGATACCAAGCATGGTTAAGAGGGAAAAAATAAAAAATAAAAATGAAATTAATTGAATTTACAAAATGCTTAATTTGAATGAGGGAAATTTTATTAGAAATTATTAATGAAGGAAATTAATGAAATTTCTCTTAATTTTTGTTAAAGTTTATTACAAAAAAAAAATAAAAAAATAAAAAAATGATTTTAAAAATTACACATTGAAATTAATATCATGAAAAGATAAACAATAGTTATGAAATTCATTAAAATAAACTATTATATATATAGAGAAAATGATGAAATTCATTCAAATAAAGTATAATATATAGAGAGAGAAAGAGAGAGTAAACTGAACAACCTGTCTCACACGTAACTACCAGTAAACTTCTGAGGGGCTATATGGTATGCCCTCCTCCATGTAGCTTGGGTCACAACAGGGGGGTCTCCCATGTAACTACCAATAAACTTCTAAGGGGCGATATGGTATGCCCTCCTCCATGTAGCTTGGGTCACAACAGTGGGATTTGAACTTGGATCTTTCAAGTTTCAACAATTTTCACAATTCTTCCCTCGAGACATAAACTAATCCAACCCTAACCTCGAAGGAATTGTGGAGAATCATACATGTGACCTCCCACTGGCAAGGTGCTTTAACAACAACATCGACCAATTGAGCAAACCCTCAAGGCTATTAATTTTTTTGTAATTCATTATTCTATTAATGTCGAAAAAAGAAGTACATGGAGTTCGTCCCAAAACAGCTGGTCTCACCCACGACTGAGTTTGTTGACGAAAAGGTTTACCAGATGATAAAAATACAAAAAAGTAGCTAAGGAGATCACCCATCAACGGTTAGGCAAGAGACACCAAAACACAGCTAAAACGTAAAAAACACCAGAAATCATATGAGTCGTGTTACGTAATGGATGAAGGGTTATCTTGGGTCGTTCCAGGATGTGGAGGAGGGCGGAAGTCACATTGAATGTTTCCTTCGTATTGCATCATCAATGTCTCCAGCTTTTCTACTTTCTCCGTGAGTCAATTTTTCCCCCGCCATACCACAACTAGTCTTTCCTGAAGTTGACTTTGAAAGTAATGTAACCGCTCTAGAGAGGCCATTTGCACCGCATGCTCCTCATGCTAAACTCATTTTGCAACATCCACCCTATCCATTAAACTAGCAATGAGAGCACGACAATTCTCAAGGCAGTAGTGCTAGAGACCTTGCCCCTCCTGAGCCTCGGGGGCTGCTAGCGAATGCTTTGCCCTGCCGCCACGCATGCTGCTGCCCCTGCGAGTCTACCCACAACCGTGCAACCCTTCACCTCTGCTCACCCCCCGCTTTCCACCTCCGCAGCCTCCTCTCACACCTATGTTGCTTTTCCATTAACACCCAATTGTTTTTCCACCCCGATGGAGCGTCACTATGACCAGAACCTAGTTTATCACCCCTTTAGAAGCAAGGATAGCAGGGGAGGAAGAGAAACCCCTTCGCGCGGGCGATTTCATAGCTTCCCATGATGGAGACATGCCTCGAACAGGCACCAAACGCTAGACTTTCCACCTGTTAGAAAACTTCCTGTAGACAAAAGACCCGAGCATCAGCACCTAGTATAACACGAATTCACCAAGATTTCTTCTTCTACCCACGAAAGAACACCCCCACTAGATAATCCTGACACCTCCACCTTCTAGAATACCACCAACGATGGAGTGCGACCTAGGGATAGGGGAGTTTTTTTTTTCCCGAGATGAGCACAAAATTGGCCGCCACCTACCAAATTCGACAACCAGAAACAATAAGCAAACCTACCAGGCCCCATCGCACCAGAAATCACTATTAGAGTAGGGGCACTTGGGCTTCCTCCTTCGAATGTAGGGTTTCTTTACTAATGAGCTCCACCACCCTGTAAGAACGAGGCAAAGCAGGTTACCTCCAGACATCAGGAGTTTTCTTCTACACCCAGTCTTTACTTCCGCCACCAATAACCAAGATTCCGAGCTGCAAGGAACAAACAAGCCCACTACCCCTGTATATTTCAACAACGACGAACCACACTCCATTTCCAATGAGTGTCGACCTCCGACACTTCCTCCTCCTTCCCGACAGCCACCACAACTCCCAACACCATATTTGAATGCATACACGAATTCCTGGTGCATTCATCGTGTATTTCCTTAACACTCCGCCACCCCCACACACAGACGTTGAATAATTGCTAACAGGAATGACTAACATTAAAGCGGTACCTATCCCGGTGCACGCGAAGATGTGCAGGGACCAGGAGGCCCATCCATCCCATCATATCAACTTGTTTTCACACATGGGAGGTGACCTCTACATGTTGCCTTGATCTCACCCTCATTGGGGAACCCTCGAGGCTAAATATGATTAGTATGTTAATATAATAATATTTGAGAAAATTTATAATGAAAGAAATATTAAAAAATTTAGTAAATTCCCCAATGGGATGACAATTAGCTGTAGGAACCACTACTTGGCTTAATGAAGTTTGCCAAACACGCTTCCCTTATCAAAGGCGCATTGATGTTTCTAGAGAAATCGGGGGATATAACTACTCGATTGTTTGGTTGTGCTCGTTATTGTTTGCTGAAGGTTATGGGACTATTGGTGGAGGTAGTTTTCGGGTGTTTGGTTTTGCAATATGGTACTTGGCTATGCCATTCGCTACCTTCCAAAATGAAAAAGAAAATGGAGGAGTTTTGGGTGGAACTGGAATAATTTTCAATGCCAGTAGGGAGGCTGAATGTGAGAAGGTGCGGGATCAGAGCTCGAAGTGGAAACCTCCTACTTCTTGTGGTATTGTATCCGCCTAGTTAAAATTCCAGTAGTCGGGCAAAGTCAGAATGTCGGGAAATTAGTGGTGCACTTCAAGCTCTAGTACCTTGGTAAGCTACAACTATCATAAATTAAAGAGGGGGAATTCATGTTTTCTTCGTTGATGTTGGGTGTGGAGCATGATTATCATCATAATTTAGAGGTCTTTGTTTAAGTCGTATGTATACCCTAGGAAGATTGTACACCCCTCCATGCACGGGGGTTACAGGGGGGACTTGTAAACAGATGTAAAATTTCCTTGTAAAAGTATAGTAATTTTTAGTCAATCTGGGTCGTCATTAGCAAGATGATCTGACGGTAGAATTTATGTTTAGTTTAGGGTTTTTTTTCCATAGAAGGCAACCCCTCTCTTTGTATGAGGGCATTTGTGTTGAGGCTGTGGAATATATGTGTATTCTCAGAGCAAGAAATAGAGTGGTGAGACTGTGAGAGAAAAAAGAGGATATTACAGTGGATCTGCTGTAAGTTGTGTCTCTTCATTTTGCTGGATAATAGAAAGGAAGGACTGGCTATTCGGGGTGGGCGTAGCCCAAACTGGGTGAACCATGTATATATGTCTCTCTCTAGTTCTATGTGTTTGTGTTTTTCTGCATATTATGTCTTGCATTTCTCTATCATATATAGTATTTTTCTAACATATGGTACCTTGCATGCTCCATGATTGTTTTGTTCATCCTTTCTGACACACCATTTTCTTTTGGTGTTCTTGGAACTGTCTTCTCTCTGCGAATTCCATGCTCTGAACAATACCTATCAAACTCTTTGCTGCAATATTCACCTCCATTGTTTGATCTGAGACACTTCAATTTCTTTCTTGTTTCAATCTCAACCAAAGCTTTCCATTTCTTGAAACTATCAAATACATCAGATTTATTCTGAATACAATAAATCCAAGTTTTTATAGTTGCATCATCAATAAAAGTAACATAATAACGAGAGCCACCGAGAGATGATATCTGAGCAGGTCCCCATACATCTGTATGCACAAGCTCTAATTTTTCACTCTTCTTTTCTTTCCCAACTCTAAGAAATCAGACTCTCTTCTGTTTTCCATAAATGCAATTCTCACAGAAGTCCAAATAAACATTGTTCAAACCCGGCAACAAATTCCTTGAGTGAAGAATCTTCATCCCCTTCTCACTCATGTGTCCGAGCCTATAATGCCATAATGTTGCATTTGCTCCTTTGGAAGTTAAAGCATTAACAGAGTTAGAAGTACCATTGCATAAATACAATGTACCAACCTTTTTGCCTTTTGTTATTATCAGGGCTCCTTTGGTGACCTTCCAAGCTTTATCTGTGAAAGTTGTCACACAACCTCCACCGCCTAACTGCCCTATTGAAATCAGATTTTTCTTCAAATATGGAACATGCCTTACCTCCTTTAGTAGCCATTGGTTTCCATTCTACTGTTTTACAAGAACCTTACCCATTCCAACAATTTTACAGGGTTTATCATCACCCAAATGGACTTGTCCAAAATCTCTTTGAACATATTCATGAAACTATTTCTTATCAGGTGTGGCATGGAATGAGGCCCCTGAATCTACCACCCAGGAATCAGTAGTATTTTCAAAAGAAAGAATCAATGCATCTTGTAACACCTCACCTGTCACATTTGCTTCATGATTTTTTTCTTGCTGTGCATCTCCTTATTTTCCCTTCTGAGATCTACAGTCTTTCTTTAGGTGTCCTTTCTTTCCGCATTTCCAACACACTATCCCTGATCTGGACTTGGATCTACCTTTCCTTGATTTACTGCGATATCCTGAGCTCTTTCCTCTTTCCATTTTTCTTCCCCTAGACTCTGCACTCAAAGCATTACCTGATGTCTCACCGGAGCTTTTCTGTCGCATTTCCTCGCTAAGGATAACACCGACAACATCATCAAACTTTAAAGTACTATATCTAGAAACAGAGTTACTAATGGCCATTACTAAACCATTCCAACTTTCTGGAAATGAGCACAAGAATAACAGAGCTCTAACTTCATCATAAAAGTTTACCCCTACAGAACTTAATTGACTTGTAATTGTATTAAAATCATTTAAATGGTCTACAACAGATCCACCTTCCGACATCTTCATATTAAATAACCGTTTCATAAGAAATACCTTGTTTGAGGCCGAGGATTTTTCATATATTTTTGCCAATGCCTGAATCAAAGCCTCAGTTGTTGTTTCCTTCGAAATGTTGAAGGTGACCGATGCTGCGAGGCACAACCATACTGTTCCGAGTGCCTTTCTGTCGAGAATGTTCCATTCTTCATCTGTCATAGTCGTCAACTTCTTTGTTTTTCCGCTCAATGGTAGGTACAGATCTTTCTGATACAGATAATCTTCCATATGCATCTTCCACAGGAGGAAGTTTTGGCCATTAAATTTCTCGATCCTAAACTTACCATCTTCTGCCGTTGCTCCCACTCGAATGAGAAATCCTTCTTTCTTGCGAGTTTATCAACCAAATAGACCTTCGGCTCTGATACCAGTTGCTAGAAAATACTATATTTGACAAAGAAATGCAAGACAGATAATATGCGTAAAAACACAAACACATAAAGCCAGAGAGACATGGTTCACCCAGTTTGGGCTACGTTCACGAAGAAATAGCCAATCCTTCCTTTTATATTATCTAGCAAACTGAAGAGATACAACCTACAACACATCCGCTGTAATTCCCTCTTCGCTCTCAATCTCATTTCTCTTCCTCACTCAGAATACATATATATTTAGATGCAATAGAATTCCCTCATATATAGCGAGGGGTTGCCTTCTAGGGCAAAAAACCCTAAACTAAACATAAATTCTACTGTCAGATCATCTGCTTAATGAACGACCCAGATTGACTAGAAATTACTATACTTTTACAAGGAAATTTTACATCCCTTTTTAGCTTCGGGGTCGCTGCCCCCGAAACCCCCACCGGGGGACCACTAGCCCCCGGACACCCCAGCCGGGCGGGGGATGCCCTCCCTTGAACCCCCGCGGAGGGGGGGGGGGACAAGTCCCCCTCGCATGGAGGGGTGTACAATCTTCCTGGGGTATACATCCAGCTGAAACAAAGACCTCTAACATTGGATGATAATAATGCTCCACACCCAACAGTTGGAAGGTTCATATGTCAAGTTGATTGGTTGAATTTCATTGGGTAATCATTAGGAAAATTATCGATAGGAATTAGAGAGTGCCTCCTACATTTGGCTCTCTGGGTAAGATTCTGGGCATCAAAGGTGGGTTCTGGTGTGTTTCTTATATATTGAAGGTTGTCATCCTTCTGTCACAATTTGGGTTCTAGGGAGTGGATGAAGTTTTTTTGGGAGATAGTTGCTCTTTAGCTGTGGATAGCAGGCAGCGGGCCATTTCTCTGCAAGCGATTTTAAGGTTGTGTTTGGGGCGGGACTGGTGTGACCATTCAGGAGGTGCACTGGGTGCAATATATTATAGGTAATTAGTGCAATTGGGGATATCCTATCTCTATTCTTCTATAGTGATATCGTTCTCGTCAAGGAATGGGACCATGGGTCCATGGGGTTATTCATCCCGAAGCCAATCCTGACCTGGGAGAACATGTTGATCAACCAATCAGACATTCTTCTGGAAAAATTGAAATTCCCCCTCCCTTCAATACTTTAGAAAAACACCTTCAATAGATTACAGTACTCTTGGAATAGATGGATCGGATTAATGAATGACCTCCAATAGAACCAGTGGCATATGATGGACAGGATGGCTTCGTTGTATTGAGATAAAAAATGAATCCATGAAAGACTAGTGTGGCTGGAAAGTGGAATGGAGCATATGGAAGCTCAAGTCCACGATGATTTATGCCCTCCTCCATCTCCAGTAAATACACAAGGCATCCCATGTCTGAATTTCTTTCCTGATCAGTGATGAAGATTGGATGCTTTTAGGTTCTTGGAATCTTTTGGTCATTTTGGGTTATCCACTTATGGTTATCTAGTGTGCTCTCTTTGTTTGTAATGTGGTTTTGATTTTATCTCTGGGCCAACAAGTCCGGTAGGAATGAGGCTCATAGTTTTGAGATGTGTATCCTCTCATGATGTATCATGGATTTGAACTAAAATAAAATGTTGATTCACAAAAACAAAAATATAAAATTAGTAAATTAAGATGATACAAAAAATTGTAAGGAAGAGTTAAAATAAAAAATATATAATAAATAAAATAAATGGATAAATAATAATTGAACGAGATATCAACTAACAAAAAGAGGACCTGGAAGGTTGAAAGGAACATAAGGAATATATAAAGAGGAACAAGGAAGATGAGAGGAGTCAAGTCATACAAGAAAGGAAGGTTAAAAACATGAAAACATGAAAGGAATACTATAGAGACAAATGGAGAGGAAAGGAATAAAAAAAGAGCAATGCAGGGTGGGGGTCAGGAGGAGTAAAAGAAATTAGAAGCGAGGTATAAGGAATAAGGGGAAGGGGTTTATTAAATAAGCCGATAAATAGTGGGCTTCCAAGATTGGTTAATTTTATGACCATCTTCCAAATTGAAATTATTAGAGTGGGAGTTTCAGGAATGATATAGGAGCAATAAGGAGTAGATGAAAGTATTTTGTCTTGGTAAAAAATATAAGGTGTTATGGGAGTGTTCTTAGTCTTGATGAACATGATGTCATGGTTTGTTTTGATTCTTTACATCATTCACCAAAGTACTTATTCCAAAATCCCCTAACCTTATCCTCAAACTCATTCACCATGAAATTGTTAACACAATGAAAATATGCCTCATTTCCACTTTTTCTATCTTTAAAGTTACCTTTCATGAATGAATTGAAGGTATGGCTATGGGGTCACCCTTATGTAGTATTGTTTCTAACATTTTTACGGAACATTTTGAAGCTATAACCTTAAACAACTTCCATCTTAAGCCCAAATGTTGGTTTTAATTTTTTGATGACATCTTTGTTGTGTGGATATAAGGCCAAACTTCTCTGGATTCTTTCTTTTATCAGCTTAACATCATTTATTTCCACATCCAATTCACTATAAAAACTCAAAAAGATAATTGTCTCATTTTTTAGATGTCCTTATCTCTCATCATCCTGATGGTACCCTCACATACCAATTCTATAAGAAAATCCACACCTTATTAGGTATATTCATGCTTAGTTTCACCACCATCTATCCCAAAGATATATTGTTCTCAAGGCCCTCATTATTTGGGACATTTGTGCCTCTTCACCCAACCTCCTTGAAAAGGAAAAATCCCACCTCATTAAGGCAATTACATCTACTGTTTATTCCATGACCCAAATTAAGAGAGCATTTCACTCATTCTTCAATTCTAGATCTAAAATATCTCATTCTTTTATGTGGCCTACAAATCTTATTTTCTTCCTCATATCCATGGTCTTGCTAGTCATATTTCAAATACTTTATCTACAAATAATATCAAGACCCCTTTAAACCCACGAGACCCTTAAGCATCTAATAAGATCTAGTAAGGATAAATCTGACTTTATGCTAAGTCAAGGGATTAACCAAATTCCATTTTCTTGTGGTAAATCATATATTGGAAAAACATGTAGATCAATTAAAGCTTGTCTTAAAGAGAACATGGCTAACCCATTTCACAATTGCATCTCTAACTTGTCTTAAAGAGCACATGGCTAACCCATTTCACAATTGCATCTCTAAGACTGTAAACACATAACACTCCCACAATTATAAAAACATTATTTGTTTCAACCAACAAAAATCCTCACATGGCTCCTTATTACATAACTCGTATACACTCCCACAATTATAAAATAATTATTTGTTTCAACCAAGAAATATCCTCACCGACTCCTTATTACTATCATTCGTGAAGACCTTGAAATTAAGAAACAGCCTAATAATTTCAATCAAGAAGATGGCTAAAATTAGCCAATCTTGAAAACCCACTATCCATCTACTTATTCAATAAACTCATTTCCCCTTATACATTATATTTTGCTTCTCATTTCCTTTATTACACCTAACCCCCTTCGCACCCCAATTCGTTTCTTTACTCTCCTCTCTATTTTCTTCCTTTTCTTTACTGCCCTCTTTATTTTCTTCCTTTTCTTAATTCTCCTCTCTATTCTCTTCCTTCTGATTCTTCTATATTTCTCCCTTATGTTCCTTTCAAACCTTTCACCGCCCCATCCCATGCTCCCCTTTTTTAGGACCTAATCTCTCATTCAATTTCTATTTATCTATTTATTATATTTTCCTTAACACCTCTATAAAAGAGTTTACTATAATCTTAATTTATTAATCTTGTTTTCACTAATACTATTTCTAAATAGCCATTTTGACTAATATTTTTTAATTTTTTATTTTAATAAATTCCAGAATAATTTTTTTATCATCCTCCTACAATACTCTTTTATTACAATTGGTCTAAATTTATATATTAATTATTAAAAATATCTAGATCATATAACATTTAAACTTCTTATTTATTATTTCCAAAAAACATAAATTAAAATTTTAAAAATATAAATCAATTTTACCTATAAAAATTTTATTAATTTTTGAATAACATATGACTTCAAACTCACCATTGAAGTTTTTTATTTTTTTTTAAAACATATCAATAACACTTCTTATAAAGTAGGTACATATGATAAATGCTATTGGCATGTTTTACTAAGTAATTTCAAAGATTCCCATAATTTTTACACGTGCAGCAATTTATTAGTTACATTACATGGAGGACGTCGCATGAGTGGCACCTTGATGTAAAGTATGACGCATAAGACTATCATTGTCCCATGTGAAGGCTGGACAACCCAAATTAGAACAAATTTTTGTAACTTAGATAATATACCAGCAAACCTATAAATACAATCAATTTCAAGTCATCCAATATTGTCTATCTATATTATGTAAGAGTTTTAATTTACTTGTAATTTCATTTAATAGTTTGAATACTAAATGATGCACAATTAAAAAAAATAAATATTTAATATGATTAAGTATATATATGTAATTATTTTATTAAAAACAATTATTTAAGAAATAAAACTTATATAAAAGAATAACTTGAACCTTTAAAAGAAAAACAAGAAACTAAAACTTATATAAAAAGAATAACTTGAACTTTAAAAGAAAACAAACTATATATAGTAGTTAGCAATTACGTTTAAAATATAGTTTAAATTAAATAAAATAATAATAAAGATAAAATTTTTATCACAGAAATAGATAATTATTAAAAATATTCTATTGTTAAATGGCATCATCAAAAAATTAAGATATATGATTAACTAATATTACTTGTATTAGCATATATACACTTTATTATATATGTTTAATTTTTTTATGTGTTTTATTTTTTATTAATATACATAGTTTTTTATAATTGAATTTATTAAAATATTTTTTATATAATAATAAGTTATTTTAAATTGAAAATATGGAGAAAAATGAAAAAACTCAAAATAAAAAACTGTTGAATAAAAAGGAAAAAAAGAAAGAAAGAAAAGTACCTAATAGAAATCGAAGTTACTAAACATCCAAAATAAGAGTTCAACCAATCACATTGCAAATAAATAAATTTAAATAATAATAATAATAAATACCAAAATTTGAATTCCCAATGTTAAATTATAAATAAACAAGATAAATTGTTGGTCAAAAACAAAATAATAAACAGTCAAAGACAAAACTGAATACATAATACCATGCCTAAACTGAATACATAATACCATGCCTGTATAATAAAGCAAATCATATCTTTAAAATATAAAGAGTAATGGTAACAAAAATGAGATATCTAATAATGTATCCTTGTTATTAATACCACATCAATATAGAAAAGAATAATTATAGATTTTGGTAGAAACTTTATTTCATTAAAAAAAAACATTATAAAAACTTTTTCGATTAATTATATGGTTTTTTTAAGTTTTACTTTCATTTAATTTTGATCTTTCAATTTTATTTGACATTTTCCCATATTTTTTATTTTCAATCTTATTTCCTTTCAATTTTTTTAATATTTTTTAAAAATGTTTTTTCCTATTTCCATTTAGTATACAAAGACATTGTTCCATAATAAGACTTCGATTCTCTTCACTAATAAAACATTAAAAAATTAAAATTATTATTAAGTACAAAAATAAAAATTATAAAATTGTCTAATTTTTTTACTGTAGCAAATAGGTAAATATTTATATTCAAAGCACAATTAAATTTACAAATTTAAACCACAACATTAAAGTTCTTGAGCCCTTATCTTAAGCTCTTAGTAAGTTCATTGTTTATTTGTTAGATTATCAGGTTGGCTAAAATCTTTCAATGTAACCTTCTATTATAATTGTACATTTTATCATCTATATATACACCAAAGAGAGCTAGTCTTAGGATTATCAAATCTTGTCTTGTAAACTTGATTCATCATATATGGAATTTTTCCACTCGAAATAAACTATAATAAATGAATTCTTATCATATTCAAAACATTTGGTTCAAAGATTTCATATCAAGAGCATATAATCTTAGGGTTATCTATCAAACAAGACATGTTGGAATTTTCACTATAACATGTTTCCTAAAATGTTTTAAATAGTGAAATTTTGATAAGTGTAAAGAAAAATATTGATGTTTCAAGATTTGGGTTGCTATACAGTCTTGGATATATAACCTATAGAAGTTAGGTTTTATGACTAATCCTAAAATTACTCTCAAACAAGTCATGTTTTTATTTGCACTATAAATTATTTTCTAGTAAGTTTCTACATAACAAAATTTTGACATTACAAAGGTGAAATAGATAAGTACATGTGTGATAAAAAAATTCATGTTATAATTAACTATAATTCATAGATATAACTTATGGAACCTAGGGCTTGTGACTAATCTTGAAATTAGCATAAAACAATTCATCTCTTTATTTTCGCATAATTTGTTTTTTGGAGAGATTTAAAATAGTGAAAATTTATGGAGATTAAAAAGAAATATTATAGTACAAGTCATCAAAATTGTAGGTTTAATTTCACTATACTCCTAAACACATGGTTTATGCAAGATAAGGTTTGTGATTAATCCTGAAATCAATTTTGAAAAAGTTACCTTGGAATTTTCACTATAACCCTTTTAAGTCAAGTTTTAGACTATAAAATTTTCAAAATTTTGAGATGCCAAAATGTATGACATCTATAAAAAAAATCAAATTTTGACTCATTATATTTTATGATATATATCTTGTAGAAGTTATGGTTTTTTACTTGTTAATTTCTAATGAATTTAATAGCTTTTTTGGGAGTTAGCAACATCATTTTTAATTTTATTTTTACATATGTCTTCCAATGTCTCTAAAAATAACATAGTGACCAATCATTTAGTGGGTAAAATTGCAAGTAGGGAGGAATACATGGAATAATTACACATGGTTTCATCTGGTTGGAAACCCCTATAACCCCTTCTAGTAACCCTTGAAGTTGTACCACCTTAAAAAGTACTTATATATAGAATCTCACATGCACGTGCCTTTAGGTATGGAAGAAGTCCCCTATTTGTTGATCTCCTTTCCTACTAAGGATCATCATTAACCTCCTACGGAATTATCTAAGATCTATATATGTTTTATAGAAGTGGCACTCCTCTTTCATAGGCTTAAGTTTTCTACACAACTCAAAATGATAAATCAAATTTTCAACATACTCACTTATGAGTGGACTAGGTGATTTGAAGAAAAAAATAATAATAAAAGTAAGTAAATAACATTTCACAAATGATACATTTCACTATACATATCCATTCACATATCATGAGGAGCACACATTTGAAGCAAATGCATAGATGGAAAATAAAGAGATGGTATAGATGTTTCAAAGAATTCTAAAATGTTTTCATTCATTTATTATTAGAAAGATTCATAGGAGAATAATCACAAGATCTCAATGCTTAATCAAAAGTCTATGAAACCAAAAATGTTATTTTCCCCAAGAAATAGCTCTCTATGAGATTCAAATAATATTAAAAACTTGAAAGTTTAAGTTCAAATAAAGCAGATGCCTAAGCACTCTACAAAATTCGAAATACTTAAATGTAACTTGAATGCATTCATCCTTAAGGGGACTGGGATGTGGATCTCATGGACTGATAATTAGTTTATAGTACCCTGGAAGAAAATAAATAAATGTAGTAAGGGATCAACTTTACATCTATATAATACAATTCAAAAATCTAGGCGATCTAAGACAAGGAAAAAAATGAAATTTGCATCAAATAAATACATAACACTCATAAAATTCTAGAAGGATGACTTGTGGTATAAATTATCTCTCATTTTATAGTATCATATGTTGGAGTATATATTCAGTGTCATATATTTGTTAATGTAATTGTTGAGGTAGTTTTGCAAGATTTACAATTTCATTTAAATATATTGTAAGCCATCCATCAATATACTACCTTCATAGGTGTAGCAGTTATATCTTGCTTGGGATTAACGCAAATATTTTCTCTTCAATTTATTTTGAATCTAAGGGTTCACTATTAAATGATCAAAAATTGGTTTTCATTTACGTTGACAATTGTAACTAACCAATTCTTTTATTTTTTTCCTTCAGAAAACCTGTAAAATTATCAAACTCATTACCCTATGATTCCTTGAAGACCTTAAAATCTTCTTGTAACATATCCTTCAAAATTAACATGGATCTTTTAATTATTCTTGGGCATTGGACATCTTCAACTATAATTTCTTTAAATAAGTCATCATACATTTGGTCATTAATTTTTGTACACAAATAAATAATGTCCTTTAACATTTTGGCTATGGGAGACCATCCTACTTTGATCTATTTTATTCACATCTTAGTCAACATGCTTTTTATTTTATTTTTATGGATCTCACTAAAGGTAGCAATTTTAGTAATGAATGACATTAAATCCTTTTGAGTAAATTGTTGATCATGTTCTAATTCCTTTTTGTAGGGAATAAAATTACATTTTAATGAGAGAAGAAACTTTTACCTAAAATTTATCAAATCAAATTAAATGGAAGATGGTTCGACACATAGTTTTAGATCGGGAACAATCGATGGAGCGGGAATGTCGGGTCTGGCCGCAATGAGCACTGCAGGCAGACATCGTGGGGCAGTAGTCGGCGAGAAGCACAATAGGCAGTCTGACTAAGGTAATCTCGAAGAATAACCAGTTTTACTGATAAGTATTCAGCAGAGAAATAAGGGTAAATATTAAAAGCATTAGACCTGAGGAGGAAATGGAAAATCAGCAAGGGAGGGGAGAGATCCCCTCCTACAAAAATGTTGTAGCGGGGGAAACCAGTACAACTAGAACGCAGCGTAATCTGAAGGAGAATAATGCACCAGTGATGGGTAACCTATGGCAAAAGAGGATGGGCGGGAAATGCCTTCCGAGGGCACAAAAACATCCCAGATATGTCATTCCCTGCAACAAACTTGAGGAATATACCTGCTACATGAAGGACCATGCACTGATTTGTAAGTTCGTAGGGTATTGGCCAACTGAGAAAGAACTGAACAGGTGGATCCATCAAAGATGGAGACCAAAAGGACATATAGATCTGAAACTGGGAGCACAAGGTTTTTTTACAACCATCTTCGCGAATCTGGAGGACAAAGAAAGGGTTTTTGAGGAGGGGCCATATTTTATGAATAATGTGGGTCTGTTTATGAAACACTGGGAAGAAAGATATAACCCTGAAAATGAAAGAATGCTGGCCGCCCCAATCTAGGTTAGATTGTTTGGTTTACCAGAGGAATTTTGGGACCTTGAAATCCTAGAGGGGATGGGGAACACAATCGGGGGCTTTGTTAAAATAGCAGAGGCAACAAAGCGAGGCAAATATAATTCATATGCAAGGCTCTGTGTATTTATGAATATAGTAGAGCCTCTTCCAGAATCTATTGAACTGGAATATCATGATGATATCTGGAAACAGCCAATAGACTATGAACATATTCCGTTCAGATGCCGTAAGTGCCACGAATACGGCCATCTATACAGACAATGTTCGCTGAATAAGGAGGAAGGGTTTGATAAAAACCAAGAAGCACATCAAAGAGAATCAGGAGAACTGGGAGAGGCAGATAGGGATTTTCAACAAGTTTCAAGAAGGAAGAAACAGGGAAAAGATGGCCCCAAAACTCAGACTCAAGAAAAGCCCCTTACTACAGCGAGTCAAAACAAGTTCCATGTCCTCCAAGACGAAAACGAGGATTATGAAGTGAACTTGGGGGATGATGAAGAGCTTGGAAATATGCCAATGGAAGTAGTTATAGAAACAAAGGGAAAAGAAACAAGTACGAGGAAAGCAGCTGAAGAAAGGGTTGTGGGAGAGTCAGAAACAGTAACAGATCATTCCCAAATGGAAGTGGAGAACCAGAAGGAAAATGAGGTGGAGGAGGAAAAAATCATGAAACAGTTAATTCAGGAATGGAAAAACCTGGATAATAGATTCATACCAGAGAAACAGAAACAATTGTACAAAGAAGAATTTCAAAAGTACAAGGAAAAAAAAGGGGAGAACACAGACAAACAGTTAACCATAGCAAGCGAACAGGAGAATGATCAGATGGGAATGGACGCTTCTAGCAAAAACAGCAGGAAAAGAGGACGAAAAACATTGAGTGAAGCCATTCAGACCGTGGGAGAAACGCTGATAAATTCAGGTAAAGTGATACCTTTATCAGAGGTATTCTTCCCCTCCTATCAAAAGTTTTAAATGATTATCATCAGCTGGAATATTAGAGGATTGAATAGCAAAGGAAAACAGAGGTACATGAAAGAGAAATTGAAAAAAGACAAACCGAGTATTATGATTCTTCAGGAAATGAAAGTTTCAGTGCAGCAGTTGGAAGAAATAATTAACAAAAATAAGCTCCAATACGAAGTTATGGGGCAAGATGCTATTGGATCTGCGGGAGGAATTGCTATTTTATGGAACCCAAACGACATAATCCTAGAAGGCTGGATCAGTATGACCAGAATCCTTACAGGCATTGGTAGAATAGTAGGAACGAAAGAAAAGGTAGTCATTTAAGGGGTTTATGGCCCACATACCCCAGGAGAGAAAGAAAGCTTTATGCAAAACATGAAAGCAATTCGTAGAATTTATCCAGAGCCTGCATGGGTTATAGGAGGCGATTTTAACCTAATCCGATCCCTAGAGGAGAAAAAGGGAGGGATAAGAAAATCAGATCAATACATGGAAATGTTCAATGACATGATTGATGATTTAAGACTTGTAGACATTCAAACGATCAACAGAATCTGCACCTGGAACAATAGGAGGGGGGGCAAGAATCAGATAGCTTCAAGACTTGATCACTTCCTAGTATCAGAAACTGTTATGAACAAGGATGTTTTCGTTGAAGCGAAGATCATGCCATCTCTTGGTTTTGACCATTGGCCTATCAGACTAGAGGTGGATATTAAAAGGAACCATGGAAGGAGACCCTTCAGATTTGAAACTTTTTGGTTAAGGGACCCGGGATTCATAAAGAAAATGGAAGAATGGTGGACGCAGAGTTCAGTTCAGGGTAAAGGAAAGATGCATACATTCCAACTGAAACTTAAAGAATTGAAAGGGAGAATCAAGAAATGTAACAAGGAGGAGTTTGGTAACATTTTGGAGGAAAAACAAAAACTAGAAGGAGAAATGGAATCACTGCAACAGAAGATAATAACAGAAGGTAGGACAGAGGAAAGCATTAGAGAGGAATGGATAATTCTTGGAAAACTCGAGGAAAGGCGAAAGCAAGAAGAAATGCTATGGAGGCAGAAGTCAAGAATAAAATGGTTAAGGGAAGGGGAAAGAAACACAAAATTTTTCCATCAGGTAATGATTCAACACAGACAAAGAAACAGGATATTGTCCATCAAAGACCAGAATGGCGAGAGAGTAGTTGAGCAAGAAGAGATTGAACAAGTGTTGGTGGAACATCACAAAGATATCCTAGCTGAGCCATTAGTAGACAGATCAGAAGAAAAAAAGGAAATATGCTCAGCCATTCCCTGATTAGTTACATATGACCAAAATAATGCTTTGATGAGAGCTGCCAACTTAGAGGAGATAGAAGAAATAGTAAAATCCATGAAAAAAGGTACAGCACCAGATCCAGATGGCTTCACGATTGAATTCTTTCAAGTGGGATGGCATTTTCTGGGAAGAGAAATCCTAGAATTGATAGAAGAATCTCGGATGAACCAGAAGGTATGGCCTGCTATTAACTCCACCTTCTATGCTTTGATTCCTAAGAATGATAATTTAGAAGATGCTAATGGGTTTAGCCCCATAGCATTGTGTAATGTTATTTACAAGATAATAACAACCTTGATTGCCAAATGACTGAAACCCATGTTGGATAAGCTAATATCTACTGAACAAACGGGTTCTGTAGAAGGTAGGAAAATCCTTGATGGCCTAGTAGTAACCCAAGAGGTCATCCACTCTTTACAAATGAAAAATCAAAAGGGCATGATGATTAAACTAGATCTGTCGAAAGCCTATGATAGACTGAATTGTAAATACTTGGAAGAAGTCCTGGAAAGTTTTGGCTTCAGTAAGAGATGGGTAAAATGGATTCACAGTCTAATTTCAACCTCGAACTTCTCCATACTTGTTAATGGTACCCCCTCAAAAACTTTTAATGCGTCTAGAGGAATTAGACAGGGAGACCCACTATCTCTATTTCTTTTCATATTGGCAGCAGAAGGCCTTGGTAGATATATTAAAAAAGAACGGGCAGCGAACAAAATCAAGGGCTTGAAGCTATGGGGTAATGAGTTGCCTTTAACCCATCAGCAATTTGTTGATGATATTATGCTATTCGGGGAACCAAATGTAAAAGAAGTGAGACAGCTAAAGAGGATTTTGGACCTATTTACTGAAGCCTCCAGACTGGAAATTAATAGAGACAAATCATGTGTATTTGTATTCAACATGATGGAACAGATTAAAACTCATCTCATAAGACTGTTGGGCTTTAAAAGAGGAGAGTTGCCTACGAAATACTTGGGGAATTTGCTGGACTTCACATCCAAAAGATTGAAAAACTGGCAAGGAGTCTTGGACAAATTGAGAAACAGAGTTGCGAACTGGGCTTTTAGAACTCTGAATATGGCAGGGAGGATAGTGCTAGTGAATCAGTCCTCCAAGCTATTCCCATATATCCTCTGTCGATAATGGCGGCCCCTTTAGGAATCTGTTCAAAAATTAGAGAGATCATGAGAAAGTTCATTTGGGGAGGGGCGAATCATCAGAAAAAATGGGCCCTTGTTTCTTGGAAACACCTTACAGAGAGGAAGGAAAAAGGAGGATTGGGTTTACGAGACCCGGAAAAACTCAACAAAGTGTTAGGAGCAAAGCTCTGGTGGCGTTGGCTAAGGGAGGGTAACGATCTGTGGAAAGCCATTTGGAGACTCAAATACAATATGCCAAACACAACAGTTCACATTTTAAGACAGAGGGAAACCCCCAAGGGTTCAACAATCTGGGATCTAGCTCGATAGAACAGAGATATTGTTGAAAACCATATTTGCTGGGAAGTTCGAGGTGGAAGGGAAGCCAATTTCTGGAAGGAAAAATGGCAGCAGAAGGAAAAAATGAACAGAATTCAAACGGTTCAATAGCTACAGGAAAAAATAGGGGGAAATCGAAACTGTGTCAAAGATTATTGGAAAGATAATGAATTGGATGGAATCTAGAGAAAATGGATAGATCCAATTGAATGGGATTGCAATCTAAACCAAGAGAAACAAGAAGCATATATGAAAGAGGTGGAATCCAAGAAAATTAAAGTTCGCACAGGAAGGGACATTCTTAGATGGGGGAACTCCATGAAAGGTTCTTTCACCGTCAAAGAGGCATACTATTTATCAGACACACAGGCTATAGATGAGGAGAATATCGAATGGAAAACTATATGGGGAAGTAATTGGTGGCCGAAAGTCTCCCTATTCATATGGCTTGTAGCTAAGAACAAGATTCTAACTTGGGACAAAATTCAAAAAAAAGGCTTCAGCGGACCTTCAAGATGTTGTCTCTGTAAAAACGCAGAAGAGACCCGTAATCACCTCCTAATTAACTGTTCGTTCACTAAGAAAGTATGGATGGATATAAGAAAGATATTCGGTAAATCGGAGATAGTTATCAGAGACATTAACGCAATCATTTTCCAATGGAATCAAGAGAAATTCCAATGTAAATTTGTTAGCAGAGCTTGGGATCTTATTGCAGGCTTCGTACTATGGATGGTCTGGAAAGAAAGGAACCGTCGGATCTTCCAGGACAAAGCCAAAGACTCGGAAATTATATGGAAATGAGCGGTTAGTCTAATGAGGGAAACAATCTTGGTGGAGAAATGGGACGTGGAGGACTGGAAAGCGAACCAAACAGAGGAGATGATCCTGAATAGTTTGAACTTAAAGTATGAGATGGTTTATCATAAACAAGGTAGCAGGCATAGTGAGTGAGCCCAAAACCCAGATAACTTTATCTACCCCAGAGATAACTTCATCAAATTAAATTTCGATGGAGCATCAAAAGGGAATCCAGGCAATGCTGTTTTCGGCGGCATTTTTCGCGATAGTCAGAAATAGGTAAGGTGGATTTATGCTGAATGAGGCGGGGAAATGACGAATAATGAAGCGGAACTTTGGGCAATCCACCAGGGGCTGAGGATTGCAATCAGAAATGGTTATACAAGCCTAGAAATAGTTGGTGACTCTCAGATTGCGATTGAAATATTGAAGAAACTTAGCAATGGAAGAGATTGGGAATGAATTACAAGCAGTTGGAGGACTGCCGAAATTGTCCAAGAGATAGCAGGTTTGCTAAGAAGGATTGATTACAAATTATTTTACCATGTTAGACGGAATGGGAACCGCGCGACCAACTTCTTGGCGAATTGGGGCCGTAAAGGACGAGACAGCATGGTAGACAGCTAATGGAAAACGGTTTGTGCCAGCAGGGATTGGGTAGACTTGGCAACGATTATAAATGAGGATCATGATTAGGCAACACGCGAGAATGTCAGGATTAATGAGTTGGATAGGTGAATGGGACTGGAGATCCCGGTTAATGAATGCAGGTCAGTTTGGACAGAGGGATGATATGATGGTAATGCATCGAGCAGTACATCGACGGCGTGCGTGGAAGAAATCTCAGGATCACTCCCACCGTGAAATAATTAATGCATGCGATCGGAGAGGAGGGCAGAGCGGCTTGTCAGATCTTCAAACGGTAAACATTAAACAAGGAATGATGGCCAGGAGAGGCAACATCCCGGCTAATAATTGGCGGCAGTGCATCGCCGATTTAGCCGCATACTTTGACGATCGAAAAGTTATAAGAACCCAGACGGGTAAGGAAAGGTGGCAGTTTTGCTTCTTTCCAATTCAGAGCATAGAAGTCAGGACAGTAGTCAACCAGCGAGACAGGATAATTTTTCACCGGCACCAGAACATACCCCGTGGTATTACTAGAGTTAGCATGGAGACCAGGATGAAGTCTAGGGTAGCGGAGGAGCTGAATATTGCAGCGGACAAGAACAGGGAAAGGAAAGGCAAGGCTGCTGCGAAAGAGGAGTTCCCGACAGAAATTTTTGAGATTGAGGACGATTCTGAGGACGTAGACCCCTATCGCGAAGCCTACAGGAAGTATAAAGCCCAGGACAGATCTACAGGCACTAGGAACCAACAGTTGAAAGAGGATCAGCCAGCCTCACCGGAGGAACGCGTAAGAAGATATGGCAGGAGAAGAAACGATAAGGGATCGGGAAGCAGGATAGATGCGGGTGGTATGAGGGGTCGGAGGTAGAGCAGGAATGCAGGTGACAAAGGCGAGAATTCCAAGCAGGAAACGACACCAACAAAAAAAACAAGGAGATCGATGGAGCAGAAAATTCACTAGGCTGAGAGAGCTTATTAGCAGAATACAAACCCAGAGATCAGAAGAATTATAGAGCATCTGGAGGAGGAGTCTTTACAAGGCCAATTTGACGAAGAAATGGAGGATTGGGAATTCTTACTGCAGAACCCAGGCAACACCAGGGGCAAAATGTCTCTGTTCAAGCAATCTCTCAACATTTACTGGGTAATGAAAAGGTTATTGGCAAAAGCACTAGAGCAAATTGCTACTGACATGGTGGAAATAGCGCAGGGAGGCCCTGAGCTGCGTGGGGAACTAAGGTTCATTCAAATTGCTCTAGAAAGACAAGAGGAGAAACTGGATGAATTACAACAGCTTTTGAAGGGAGAACATCAGGGAGCAGACGGAGGAGCAAACCAACAACCTGCAACTGAAGATGTCTGAGGAAAAGATATGTATATGAAGATACATAATTTTGTTAAATATAGTTTCTTGCATGTTCTAGATAAGGGAATTTACTCGATGCAGAATAGTAGGATTAGGAGTAATCAGGACTGTTTAGTTCATCTTGCCAAGATATTCAGACTTTGGGCCTTCTATTTTTGGTCGGTGCTTAAAATTTTTAGATGGTTTAAATACTCGGTTTCCCCATGCGAGCGAGTTATTATGTTCTGGAACTATGTTCTATTTTATTTTCTATAGAGTAATAGAAAGAGTCCCACCTCAGCTTACAAAAAAAAAAAATTATCAAATTAAATATAGTGCAAACCTACTTCTCCCGTCTTATGTCAATCCCTGATTGAAGTTGCTATGAGTCCTTTGATTTCATTACCAAACCAACTGATCCTCCCTACCTATATGAGATCAACCTCTTTGGTTCCCAGACCCATAGGACTTTGAGATCGAGGTCTTTTGGTCCTTGTACCCAACAATCCAAGAGCAATGCTCAAGTTTCCAAAATTTTAGTTCAAAATCGAGCCCCTAACTCATCCCTCAATTTTTGTTGCTCCTCCTTCTCTATACCCTATGTTTTCTTCCATCTCCTCTCCTCCCCCAACAAAAAAAAAATACCATTGTCTTCACCCCCTTTCGCTTACCTATTATGGATAGGTTTCTTCCATTTCCCGCAATCTCCACACCACCTCTCCATAAAACAATAGTTTAACTCTATCGACTTCTTGTCACCTGATAACACAAGGAATGGTTTTTCTATGATTTTTTAGGTGGTAGTTCGCCCTTTGGTTATTTGAAATATCATCATAATCATTATATATATCCTGATTACCTCATTCTCATGCCCTTTTGATCAGAGAGGGTCTTAACCCATATTTCAATTTTTTTTTTTAAATAAATTGAGGTATTAAGTTGAGACAGAAGTTATATATTGCAAGAATAACTAATTTACTTTTATTATTATTTTAAATAAAAATAATAAAAATATTACTTGATATTTAATATTTGTTTTTTCATTATACTTAAATATAATGTAACAGAACTTTTGCTTCTATTTTTCATATATTGTACTTAACATACTTGAGTTATAACTTGTAGGTTGTAATTAATTATTTTAAGTGAATACCATTAAATTTAAGGTATTCATTATATTCCTCAAAGTTAGTTATTTAATTAGTACTTGTAATGATTAATTCATTTACCCTATATTTGTATATTATTCATAATCAATTATTATGTATACTAGTGTAGTGCATACGATGCATGTATATGCCATTATCATATGCACGCCTTGTATGCATGCTAATAATCATATCCTTCCTGTAATTTGAGATGGATCATTACATACGCCTCTCCTTTAGAAATATTTGTCCCAAAGTTAGGGTTTATATAGAATATCAATAATTACATTAGTGATTAATTTATATATGTAAGGATTGTGCTCCTTAATTGAATTCTTGTTTATAATATGAGGACACTTAAAATTTGTATTATGAACTTTCATTGGTTACACCTCAGTAATCATACCTTTCCCCAACAAAGTTATCAAGCTATTCTAGAATCATCCTATCCTTCCTAATCTCTTATGCCCCCATCCTATACATCCTCTACTAGAATATGCCATGGTGCTAGCGATACTAACCTAACCATCCATAAAACCACAAGGGTGGGAGCATCGACTACATCAACCTAACTTCCCTAGTAGGCATCTGGCATTCATCATCACACGTCTAGGGGAGTACAACTCACACAATCCTCCCATGACTCAAGGTTTTGGATGGTAAAAGGTGAGAAACACCTCCACCCCTCCTAGGATGACTAGGATCAATACCCTATCATGGAATTTCATTGAGCCTCAAATTTCTTAGAGTTTTTCCATCACGCAGTTGGTTTGATATCAATATCAACTGCAATATCAACACTTGTCTCCACATTATAACATATGCATCAATATATCCAAAACCGATTAATGATATGAATTGAAACAAAAACACTTCTCTAAACATTATAACATATGCATCAATATATTCAAATAATTGTTCCTAAAATTCATATTTTTTTACCTTTGTGATATTGATATTTGAGTTCATATAATATATTTGGCCATGCCTAACCAATATACCTATAGTTAGCTTTACATCAAGTAGTCAAGTGTGGTCACTATAATTATCCTCATCTCATCAATAATAAGAATTATGTGGTATTTAACATAATCACACATGTTGATAAGTAAAACATAATATGTAGACATTTTATTCCTAACATAATTCACATTGGTATTCATGTACCAACGACGTGTACATATTTAATTTAAGGATACATGACAAAACATAATCATTTGAAATAACATTCTCACGTGTAACTCTTCATAGTTAAAGAGAAGCTCAAAGTGATAGTCTTATGCATCTGACTAAATAAAGTAAGGATATACAAAATAAAGTTTTAAGTACCTCAAAATCAAAACAAGCTGGGATAATTCTGGTATATGGTCCTTGGGTCATCCTAGGTAGAAAACCTAGGACTATACTTGTCCCATTAAACCTTAATTTGGTCCATTAGGTGGTTCTTGAGTTATCAAACCCTACATCCTAGTATACGTAATGGTTCAATCGAAACAATTCCCTCGTTTGATACTTACAATCGGGTGTTACTAATAATGAGGTAAAAGAGGGTGGTATTGTCATCTCCTTGCCCTAATTTGAAGGGTACTCTTTTATGATATCTAACAATGTGTAAAAATACTTATCATACTATGTAGTTATTTATAGTTCATCAAGGGTTGTTTATTAATGGTTTTAGCACAATGTTTTTAATATTTATCAATTTCCATTAAATAATCTATCTTTAATATTAGCATGTTACAACCTATCCCTACAATTCCTAAATGTCTTCCTCCTTATGATGTTTTAGTTATCTTAATACCACTTTGTAACAAAGTCTTCAATATAACTCATGTTTGAATGATTTATGGGGGGTTGTTAACATTTTAATCTAACTATCTCAATAACCATTTTGTAACATATACCTACTTGCAGGTTAATGGATCAATTACCACTACTTAGACCTTGTATATGCATATGCATGTAATGAACTATGAAAAATAGATGTCTAAACATCTTAAAATATGAGCCTATACGTTGTAATACTAATAAAAATTGAGTTTGCACCACTTGTGCATGATAAAACTTTGTTATAGACCATGAGAACTGGACCTTTAGAAATGAAGGAAAAAATACCATGAATCATATACGAGAACCAATAAATAATGTTAAGTGAGAAGTATGCATAAATAATCCTAATATTTTTATTTTCTGCCTCACTTTTCTTCCATATCCATGTTTCTGATGTCCCTATAATTGAGTTTCTTTATTTCCACTAGGTGCCTTTTTAATGCATGTTTTACAATATTCAATTTACCAAAAATAATTAGACCATAGTGTATTTCTAAGCTTATACTTATGTATAGGCATATCAATATTATTTCCACCTTATGTAGACATTCCATCCATTTCCCTCTAATCGAGACTTCATCTCCTCGTACTAATGACTCCGTGGAGGGTGTTACTTGATCAGGTCCTAAGAATTGTGCTCAAAAATCAAAAGTGTCAGAATCTTGCCAAACTCAGCTTCAGATTCAAAAGTTCGTCATCCTGAATCTAACGATGTGAAAAATACTCAAATCGGAGTTCGTATGCAGAAGTTAGAGAAAGTCAAAGTTTAAGTTTAACTTGTCTACATGGCAGGATTGGGATGATGTGGAAAGGTACTCAGGGAATGAGGAGGTGCCAAGTGACAGGCTTCCACTAGACCCCGCATTTCACAAATCGCATTCGCAAGGTGGAAAGGCATTACAAATTGGCCACGGCAAGTTCAAAGTTGTGATGTGATAAGGCCATCGCATATCACAATCGCAGCTCGTGAGGGGAGAACAAGTCAGAATTGTCGCACAGAAATTACCAGGTTCTGATGTGATAAATTAACCGGATACAGGATTTTTTTGGTCACAGTTTAATATCCTGTTGAGTTCACCGATATCGCATCACACAACATTCCGTTGTTAACATTGTGAAATGCAATATTTCCTAGATGTGATGTTGCTATAGGTTGTGGTTTAATATCCCATTAGGTCCACCGATATTGCATCGCATTGTTATGCCATATTAACAAGACTTTCGACCACTAAAATTTGCCGATTGCGATGAGCGATGGACCCTAGATGCAGTGTTTTATATGTTACAGTTAAATATCCTTGGTGGGTCCGCGATATCGCAATCGCAACGTTTTTCTATGCTAATAAGACCATAAGAGCCCACAACACTTTCCGATTAGAATTTGCTATAGGACCGATAGGATATATCCCACCATGCGGCGAATTTCTCACTCAGTTTGCAGATTTTAGAGTAGAAACGGGGTTTTTGGTTGGTTTGGGAGCAATTTATGGAAAAAATAGTGGAAGAACTAGGAGAAGTCATAACGTCTTCAATCCTTATCCAAATTGGATGCAAAATGTTATATGCCTAGGGGGGATAATATGGGGTACCCAGGGAGGTACCTAAGGTAATAATGTAATAATGGGATGGGCCATAGTAATAAATAAAGTGGTTAACCCATATCATGTAAGGGACCACAAGTAGTTAGTAATAATATAATGGGCCCATGGTATTAGTTGGATGGTATGAGGGAACCATGGTAATGATCCATGGTATTGTATGTATGAGGCTTATATCGAGACTAGAGACTCTACATGGAGGGATGTCAAGGAATAGTCAAGGATTATTGTATGTACAAGCATATGGCTTGTGGAGTGTTCTCCTTCCTTAAGGAGTGAATGTATGGTGTTGCCCTACCTTAAGGGTTTGATAATAAAGAATCATTTCTATCTTATTTCTTGGGTTTATTTCTATTGTCTTATATTTTCATATCAGAGTCATAACAAGTGGTATCAGAGCACTTTCTTGGGCAAAAAAGTGGAGAATTTTATCTATTCGGGGGCGGCGAGTTTGCAGATTAGATCTGTATGTTTTGGTTCAAGATCTGCAAAATATAATTGCAGATCTAGATTCCATGTGAAAAATTACCCGATTTCAAAAAACAAATCGGTCGAATTGGAGTCCGGATGAAGGAGATATCGCTGATTTAAAAATTAGTGGGGTTGTAGACAATTTTTCGGGACAACAAAATTTCGGCACATATCTGGACATCCTAGTGCAAGATCTGCAAAATCTAATTGTAGATATAGATCCTATGTGAAAAGATACCCTATTTCAAAAAAAAAATTGTTCAAATCAAAGTCCGGATGAGGGAGATATCACTGATTTAAAATCAACTCTTTTTGCAGAAATTTTGGGGACAACGGGAGAGTTGCAGCGCAAATATGAAATTCTAGTGCCTTGATCAGGATTTCTATCACATGGGTAGATGCAGAATGGTTGTTCCATTTCCAAAAATTGGTCATAATAGGGATTTTGAGCAATATTGACTAAATTGTGACAATTTCAAATTTTCGCCAAGTAAGTGAATTTTTTCAAAACCCTCTTCATGGCTTTTACAGGAAAAGATAATGGTCCTACTATTGAAGAATACATTAAAAAACACAAGTCATTATGGGCACATAATTGGAGAACTTTTGCAGTGTTTAATTTTGAAGATGAGGCAGCTACATGGTGGGGATTACTTAACCAAAAGAAGTGTTCCAACCTGCCCAATGAAGAATTTGAAAAATTACTTTTAGACAGATGGTCTTAGGCCAGAAAACAAGATAAGGAGAAACATGTGGAGCTATTTCCTACTGGTATATCCTTATTACAGGTTCATGGATTGATTCAAAAGGAGAAGATCATTGTTTCTATAAATCCTAGTTGCAAGCATAATTTTATCAATGTTATCTTGGTGAAAAAATTGCAAATTCCAGCGAAACACATTGAAAACGCACAAGTGGATGATGAGGATGTTCAAGTGTACAAGGATTTGAAGGTTTCTATGGATAAGTATGTGTTGCATGGTGATTTTTATACTTCAGAGATGGATAATATGGATGTTGTTTTGGGATATTCTTGGATGGAATCTGTGGGTACTATCAATATTAATGTGCAGAATAAATTCTTGAAACTCTGGTATAAAAAGAAGAAAATTACATTACAGGATATTTCCATCAATAAACAGGTAGAGTCCAAAGAGGCTGAAGCAGAAGATGTTCTAGAGACTAACATATCAGATGATGAGCTAGTGATGATCGACAATCAAACACAAACAAAGGTTGAAGCAGAAAAGGTTACAGGTGCTGATACATCATATGAGGGTTCAGTGGTTGAAGTAATATTAGAAGATAAGACACCACAGCAGACACCACAACATGCACTAGATAACAGTCAGGCTCCAGTAAGGGGTGAATTAAAGAAAAAGATACCGTGGGTTAAAACTTCAACATATCATCATCCACATCACCCCGCAAGACAACAACCATCAAGATGGCAACCAATTAGCCACAAGGACAACAACCCCCACATGACAGATAGAAATGAGCGAAGATCCACCTACTACACATCAACACAGAAGAGCTACCACGGTCAACTTCCATCTCAAGCGAGCGAGGCACCAGCGAGATCGAGGGTTCATCTTTCTCTTGGATGGCTAGATGCATGTGCATGGTACCAGTGGACTACTCTTTTGAGTAGATCTTATTATTTGTGTTCTTCCCATGTTTCGAGGACGAAACATGCTTAGGGGGGTGGAATGTTATATACCTAAGGGGGATAATATGGGGTACCAAGGAAGGTACCCAAGGTAATAATGTAATAATAGAATGGGCCATAGTAATAAATAAGGTGGTTAACCCATATCATGTAAGGGACCACATGTAGTTAGTAATAATGTAATGGGCCCATGGTATTAGTCGATGGTATGAGGGAACCATGATAATGATCCATGGTATTGTATGTATGAAGCCTATATAGAGGCTAGAGACTCCACGTTAAGAAGTCAAGAAATATTGTCAAGAATTAGTGTATGAGCAAGCATATGGCTTGTGGAGTGTTCTCCTTCCTTAAGGAGTGAATGTATGGTGTTGCCCTACCTTAAGGGTTTGATCAATAATGAATCATTTCATATTATTTCTGGGTTTATTTGCATTGTCCTATATTTTTATATCAGATCTATAATATTTCCGGGTTAGATCTACAACATAAGCTCTTTGTGAATGCACCTAGGGTTCATGTTTTAACTTTTTTCCAATGTCAACTCTATGTGGCTTAGGATTGATGTTTTTACCAGAATCCAATACTGTTGTTGTTGCTTCAAATGAAGAAGATATTTGGTGGAAGGCCTCATCCTCAACTAAGTCAGCAATGGCACCGTCTCCTCTCTTCTGCAATTCTTTACATGGATCTCTTTTATCAAATCTAACAGGCTACAAATAACTTGCTCGAACCATTTTTCTATGCTCACTGCAAACCCTGACAAGTTCCATTTCTATTGTTGTTGTTTTTTAGCCTATTGCATTCTATTTTAGGTTGAATCGTGAGGTGGAAGATAAGATTCGTCCAGGAGTCAATTTTGCACTGGAATCAAAATCCCAAGTTGGAGTATCTGGTGTGGATACTAATGAATTGTAGCATGAACAGGCTATACAACCTCAAAGATAGTGGACATCATATGGAGCCTTCCCTGAACAAGTCCACCATTCAGCCACTCATGGTAGAATCTGCGAGAAGGTCCACCATTCAGCCACTCATGGTAGAATCTGCGAGAAGGTCCACCATTCAGCCACTCATGGTTGTAGTATTTTGGGTTCGATGAGTGAGTCAAACAATGTAAAGGTGGGTAATTCTTATCTCATCTGCTGACAAGAATATCCTGTATAGTGGTGAAGAAGGCCTCTGGTGATGTCTCATACTCGAGGCACTCCCATCCCTCATAAGCCTCTTTTAGGATAGGTTGCTCTGTATCTACAAATCGAAGCAAAGAAATGATAGGCTCCATGATCTGAATAAGTATATCTACCCTCTCCCACCAAGCATCATCTAGCACTGTGTCCTTCACTCTTTTAGAGGCTACTTGATCTGTCTTTCTCCAAAAAGACCAAAACTCTTAAATAACCATGGCCCCAAGAGCGGCCTTGACCTCCCTCAACCTCTTCAACATGATGAATGAAAAGGCAAATTGTGTATCTGCAATCTTTAATAGTGATAGATTGTTGTACTCCTTGTAGATAGTGAGGGCATTTGTATGATTTTGTACAAAGTTACAGATATGTCGTGCATCCTCAATAATGTTACCAATCTAAAGCACATCAAAAGCAATGGATTTCAGTGCCAAGTTCAATGAATGGACAATGCAAGGTGTCCAAAACACTTGTGGATATTTAGCTTCCACAATCATGCCAACATCCTTGCAAACAGGTGCATTATCTGTAATGATTTGCACACAAGAATCAACACCTATATCTTCAATAACTTTAATAAAAAACTCACCCATATATTGTGCATCCTTGTATTCTCCAAGTGTATCCACTGCTTTCAATAAAACTGGACCATTCAAGGAAGACACCATGAAGTTGATGAGTGGGTGTCGTGCTGGATCTGTCCATCCATCAGAAACAATGCTAACCCCAGATGTTGGACATGATGCTTTAATAGGCTCAAGCATTTTTTGCACCTCTTTTTTTGCCTTCGCCAACAATGTGGTTCTAAGCTTCTCTGAACCAGGAGGCACATACCTTGATGGAGCCCCTTGAGTTAGAGCTTGGTTGATCCAGGAGGATCCGTCGATCCAATTGCATAAGTGTTCAAAGTGTCGTCATTAGTGTTTATGGGTGTCGTTCAGCTTCGACAGATCAACAGTGTTGGTTATGATCAGGTTGTTCAGGTAATGTTCATAGTTATGGTTTCATGGCATTCAATTGATTGTGTAAAAGGATTCAAAGTTAAAGTACTTGGTCGACGACATAGTCTTGTCGTCATCACCACCAATGTCAGTTAAAAAGATGTGATGGTCGTCGTCATGCAATGTTGACCAATGTCGCACGGAGACCATAAGGATGTACAAGGGTCAATCGTCCAGTAAAGGCTTCAGTTTCACCGATGTCGCTTTGCAGAGCCGACATGGGTCTTGAAAAGTTAAAAGAAACATCAAACCTAAGCCTAGACCTACACCCTAACTCCTAAAGCTATCTTTATTCATCTTTGTTTACCCTAAGAATCCTAATGCAATTTTCCTAAGTCTAAACCATACATTCATTATTCTTGCGTAAGCAATAAACCCTAATCTATGCTAAACCATATGTCAAAACCTATGATCTAAGCTTAATCTACATCCTAATGCTAAGTCCTACTATATCCATCAAAAAACCTATGTTTATACATCCATCGGCCTATGCAAATGTTTTAATAATACAAAACATTACAAACAAACTACAACACTGTCCTAACCGTCGAGCTTGGAGACCGTAGTGGAGGACCATGTGAACATTGCAATGTAACCATCGGAGGTCAGAGCAACCACGATTATCTAAACCGTCAGTGGTAACCGCAGCAGGATCAGAGTCATGTGAATGCAGCTAGTTGACCGCCGCCGCCACAGTCACTGTAACCGCCAGTCTTCAAAACAGCGCGGAGTTATCACATGTGAGTGATGGCTACCGGAATCGCCAGAAGAAACCACGTAGGTGGCAGTCAGCGACCTAGTCACATGGAAACCAATTGTTCAGCGCGCCAATTGTTAACCGCCAGCGGTTCGGGGGGAAGACTATGGTATTTTTGGATTTTGTTTGAGTTTTGTTGGAAAACATTAATTCGACCACCATGGAGTTAGCCTAAGTGGCTCAAGGCAACAAGACCGAGATTAAACAACTAACCAAATTCATCAGGTTTTCAGCCAGAGGTGGTTTTTATGCATCTTCAGGGCTATAAAGGCAGTGTTTCCCTCGTTGAGAAAAAAAGAGTGGTTTTGAGCTTTTGTATGCAGGTACTAGAGGGATAGAGGCGATTTTGTTTTTAGTGTTTCGGGAGCATCCAAAGTCGGATTTAGAAACCGTAAGTGGTGTTGGAAAGTTGGTTCAAAGAACTATTTGATGACAGAGGTCAGAATTGCCTATGTGCAAGCTCAGTCTATCCAAATCACTGTGTAATCAACTTCTTCTTCTCATTCCTAATAAAAACGGTCGCCCATCTTGAAAGCAGACCCAAAGACGTAGTCCATCAGGAACAAACTCCGTAATCAATATTGTTGTCTGGTATAACTATGTTTTCGTTGTTTATACTTCCGTTTTTGCATCTTTCTTATGGTTTATCAGCTATAATAAAGTGTTCTTCTCCAGCAATTTTCCTCGATTTTTGTGCCTTTAGTTAACATTCAACTACTTAATGGCTAATCAATTCTACATCAGTTTCTAGTATATGGTCATATCAGATCATATAATTTGGTATCAGAGCAGGCTTCGTTTGTAGAATTTTCCATTGAATGTTAACCAGGTCTAAGTCGCGACGAGGAGAACGAATCCTTGAGCAGATCGATCTAGAGATTGGAAAGCGACGAGTCGTTCAGAAATTGACCATGTCAGGACCTAATGCAAGTGAAAACATTGAGACTAAGAAGAGTGAAGAACAATTTCAGCAGGCATTCTTGACCATGCAGCAGATGTTGGGAGAATTGTACGAAGACAAGAAGGCAAGAGATGCTTCTTCTTCAAAGGCATCGAAGAGGGACAAAGGTAAAGGAAAGAATGATAAACCACCTTCACCTCCATCATCTCCATCATCTTCTTCTTCTTCTTCTTCTTCTTCTTCTTCTTCCAGTGCAGAATATGAAACAGAAAAGAAACCTAAGAAAACATCTCTTTTGAAACTTGATGTTAAATTTGAGTTACATGTTTATGATGGCGACATGAATCTTGGAAAGCTAGATAATTGGATAAAGCAATTAGAAGTGTATTGTCGTATTCATAACATTTCTAAAGATAAAACTAAAATTCAGTTAGCTACACTTAGAATGGGGGGGAACAGCTTTAATCTGGTGGGAAAGCAAAACTCAGATAGTTGTAAAGCGCAGAGGAAAAGTCATCTCTTCATGGTCTAAGTTTTTGAAAGCTCTTAGGAAACAGTTCTATCCTTTAGGATACATGCAGCAAGTTGTTATTGATTGGCAGCATCTGAGGCAAGGTAAAGGGCAGAGTGTTCAGGAGTTCAGAAAGAAAGCATTGGCGCTTGGTATTTCATTGGATACACGTGAAACTTTGTTAAAATACATCGGGAGTTTACATTCATATTTGCAGCATACTTTATTGATGTTTAATCTTGATGATTTTGACGAGGTGTGTATTCAGGACATACATATTGAATCAGGTGGTAGACCATTCAAGTTGTCATCTCAGTCATCCAAAGAGATGGAAACCAGAGATTCCAGTGATAGTAAGGGGAAGAACATTTCGAAGAGAAAGAAATCAGCGATCGTTCAGAAGGAAAGACCTACTTGTTCTCATTGCCAGAGAATCGGTCATGATGAATCGAAGAGCTGGAAACTTCATCGAAAACTTAAGTCCAAAAAGTTCCTTAAGGCAAAGGATGAAAAGAAGGCCATTGCAGCGGTCCAACAGGATCTAGGTTCAGATTCAGGTGATGAAATGAGGATAACCGCCATGGTTACAATAGGTAAAACTTCTGATATTGGTTCAAGTTCGAAAATTAATGTATCTTCTTCAAACATAAATCCTCCACATGAGAATAAAAGAGTTTAACTCTTCCACATAAGGATAACTTCTAAGCATACAAAGATTGACACAATGTTTGACAATGGATCGTAAGCAAATTTAATATCTGAACATATAGTTAATCAATTGGGATTGGAGACACAGAATCATTCCAAGACCATACCCATTAGGTTGGATTAATAAATCAACTCAAATACATGTCACAAAGTAGTGTCGATTAAAATTTGCAATTACATCTGAGTACGTTCATGAAGTAGAGTTAGATGTGGTCCCAGTAGACATATGTGGAGTTGTCTTAGGAAGTCCTTATATTTATGATAGAGAAGCAGTGTTTTACAGAAGAGAACATAAATATCACCTAAAGAAAGAAGGGGTTGAATTTATTGTTAGGGCACATAAAGTCAAATCAAACTTGGATTTAATTGTTACAAATCAAGTTAAGCACTTAATAAGTTCAAGTAAATGTGTACTCACGTTTATTAAGGAACAACGTAAGGATGATTGTTCAAGATGTGAGATTCAGTTTATAGATCAATTGGTCAAGGTGGTTAATTCTTTTCCAAGAAATCTTATTCCTAAACAGGATAAGCAACATGAGATACAGTTAATGTCCTATGAACATATTCTTAAAGACAGAATGAATTTCAATTCATTCATTCAACTGAATTCTAGAAACTATCATCATCAGCAGTGTATTGCAGGGAATGGTACATGTGAGTCTAATCAAAGACGCGTTTCAGATGGTATGTTTATTTTCAGTTTCAAGGGTGCATGTCAGTATTGGGGAAAGTCAGTGTTACATTTCTTTGGTATTGCATCATCATTTCATGCTTTAAAAAGTAATGAAGCCTCTTTGCAAGTGGAGAGGAAGTCTATAAGTTTTCATGACAAAGCATTTTCGAAAGCAGATCTAAAGTTTCCTTATCATGATTTGAAAACTAATGCATTAAGTGAAAGTGTAAGTCAGTGGAGATATCAGTTAATAGACAAAGAAATAGTGATTCAAATAAATCAACAATTACTTAGATATTTTCAAAGTCAAACTAAGTTGCAGCAATCTTTACATCACAGCTGGATGAGTTCTGTACAGCAAGTTCACTTAGTAATTAGTCAATAGGAAAGTAAATTAAGTCAAGTAATTGATATGAAGTCAAAGTCAAAGGAATCTTTGAATATTTCAGTTATTCCGGAAAGTAGATTGTTAATACTCATCAGATGTATTGAACTAAGTTCTACAAATACTGTTTTCAAAAATGTTTCTAAATCACTAACTCATGATTCTTCGTGGAAAGAATACAATTGCCATGTTGATAATAGGTTGTTTGCCCATTGTCGCAAGTTGTTCATAATGTAGATGGAAGAAACAGGTCACCGAATCAAAAGGTATCATGGTCAGCATCATCAAGGTCATCACATGCAGGGGATTGATCAAATGTATTGGTACATCGTCAAGTCAAGATGGAAAGAGAGGGAGTTCTACCCTCATCGACTATTTAATTAGCCAAACTTTTATGGTCCAAAAGCTTTCAAGTGGAGAGGAATGATCCAGGAGGATCCGTCGATCCAATTGCACAAGTGTTCAAAGTGTCGTCATCAGTGTTTATGGGTGTCGTTCAGCTTCGACAGATCAACAATGTTGGTTATGATCAGGTTGTTCAGGTAATGTTCGTAGTTATGGTTTCATGGCATTCAGTTGATTGTGTAAAAGGATTCAAAGTTAAAGTACCTGGTCAACGACATAGTCTTTGTCGTCATCACCACTAGTGTCAGTTACAAAGATGCGATGGTCGTCATCGTGCAATGTTGACAAATGTCGCACGGAGACCACAAGGATGTACAAGGGTCGATCGTCCAGTAAAGGCTTCAGTTTCACCGATGTCGCTTTGCAGAGCCGACATGGGTCTTGAAAAGTTAAAAGAAACATCAAACCTAAGCCTAGACCTACACCCTAACTCCTAAAGCTATCTTTATTCATCATTGTTTACCCTAAGAATCCTAATGAAATTTTCCTAAGTCTAAACCATACATTCATTATTCTTGTCTAAGCACTAAACCCTAATCTATGTTAAACCATATGTCAAAAACTATGATCTAAGCCTAATCTACATCCTAATGCTAAGTCCTAGACTCTATGCATCAAAAAACCTATGTTTATACACCCCTTGGCCTATTCAAATGTTTTAATAATACAAAACATTACAAACAAACTACAACACAGTCCTAACCACCAGGCTTGGAGATCGCAACGGAGGACCAAGTGAACACTGCAATGTAACCATCGGAGGCCAGAGCAACCATAGTTATGTAAACTGTCAATGGTAACCGCAGCAAGATCAGAGTCATGTGAACACAGCGAATTGACTACCACTGCGACCGTCACCGTAACCGCCAATCTTCAAAACAACGTGGAGTTATCGCATGTGAGTGCTGGCTACTGGAACCACTGGAAGAAACCGCGCAGGTGGCAATGAGCGACCTAGTCACATGAAAACCAATTGTTCAGCGTGCCGATTGTTAACCGCCAGCAGTTCGGGGGGAAGACTATGGTATTTTTGGGTTTTTTTGAGTTTTGTTGGAAAACATTAATTCGACCACCATGGAGTTAGCCTAAGTGGCTCAAGGCAACAGGACCGAGATTAAACAACTAACCAAATTCATCATGTTTTCAGCCAGAGGTGGTTTTTATGCATCTTCAGGCCTATAAAGGCAGTTTTTCCCTCATTGAGAAAAAAGAGTGGTTTTCAGCTTTTGTATGCAGGTTCTAGAGGGATAGAGGCGATTTTGATTTTAGTGTTTCGGGAGCATCCGAAGTCGGATTTAGAAACCGTAAGCGGCGTTGGAAAGCTGGTTCAAAGAGCTATCTAATGACAAAGGTCAAAATTGCCTGTGTGCAAGTTCATTCTGTCCAAATCACTGTGTAATCGACTTCTTCTTCTCATTCCTAATCAAAACGGTCGCCCATCTTAAAAGCGGACCCAGAGACGTAGTCCATCAGGGACGAACTTCGTAATCAATATCGTTGTCTGGTATAACTGTGTTTTCGTTGTTTATACTTCTGTTTTGCATCTTTCTTATGGTTTATCAGTTGTCGTAAAGTGTTCTGCTCCAGCAATTTTCCTCGATTTCCATGCTTTCAATTAACATTCAACTACTTAATGGCTAATCAATTCTACATCAATTTTTAATATATGGTCATATCAGATCATCAACACATCTCAAGAAATAGAGGTGAGCATGCAACATTAAAGGATATGAATTTTTGATAGAAAAAAAGGCAATGGTGAAATCAAGCTCTTCCCGTTTCTCTTTATGAAAAATCTTGTCCATTGGACCAAGTGAAATTGCCTTTCTTTTTGTTGCTTGTCCCCCACTAGAACTCTCAAATGGGAATTTGTTGCTTCCTTTCCTCAAAAACGGAAGGGGGTCATCATTCTTGATTTTTTTTTTATTTTGCAGCGACATTTGACATACCAACATTGGACTCTCTTTCCATTTCTTTCCTCTTTGGTAAAGGCACTTTTGTACAAGCTCCAACTCCACAACCTGGTAAAGCCAACAAATGGCCTTTCACGCTGAAATATGTGCTCGTGAAAGTATTGTGGCAAAAGTTGCATCTCCAATTCACATTGCCTCCTCCCTTCACCTTGATGCTTGGCCCTTGCTCTCTTGTGACATATTTCCACAAGGGATATTTCTCAATGTTACATTGAGGAGGATGTCTTCCCTCAACATTGCTTGCAATAGAGGGAATACTTGCCGCAGACTCTGATAAAATTGGGGGAGGAGGGGCATCTCCAATGGGGACATTCTTCCCCTTCCTTTGCCCCTTCCCTGATGCCCTTGATTGAGCCATGAATACTATTAAAAAAAAAAAAAACCAAAAATGCACAAATTTGTAAAAGAAATGCATATGCAAACTGTTGTAATAAAATGCAAAAGAAAATAGAGAGGAAATGCACTTACTTGTTGCTTGAATCTCTTTGAAAATGCTCCCACACCCTTTGCTCCTTGCTCCAACAAACTCACAACAAACCCACAGCTCACGCACAACAAAATAGAGAAATTAAAGTGAAATAAAACAACAGCAAAATCGCCTTTTTAAGGCCGCGAGGGTGACTTTTTCCGGATTCGTGTCCAGAAATCAGGACACATCATGTCCGATTGAGACACGATTCAGATTCGACCGTGTCCCAATCGGACACGACGTGTCCCGATTTTCGGACACGATTTGGCACGAATCGTGTCGGATTCGAAGGATTCGCGACACGTCAGCGATTTTGAACAAATCAAGTTTCATAGTATAAAACTGAAAATAAATCTAAAATTAAGGATGCAGTGATTCACCGATGACCAAGGATTCAGTGATTCATCGATGACCACTAAATATAGAAAATAAGAGGAAAATTACTAACACTAGCTGCATTTTCTATCTTTCTTAAGATTTGTGTCAAAATCATAAAAATGGTCTTCAAATGAACCAAAAATGTATTTTTAGCTTTTTACAAGTCTTGCATTATAAGCATGGGGCAGATTTACAATTTTGGTAACTAGGTTCCAATCCTTCTAAAGTTTATAAAGAAGACAACAGAGAGGGAATTTTCTGGTTCAACTAATGGATGAAAGGAACATCAAAGTACTCCCTAGAGTTAGAGTCATAACAAATGGAAGTCTTTTCACCCTTCTTTGCCTGTCCTACAAAAGGCTTAAATTCCTATTAATAAGAATTGTCAAGGGTTAATATCATTAGGCAAGATACAGCCTAGATATTTTGATAGCCTGTTACAAAGAGGTTGAATAGGTAATGCAAACCAACCCAGGCATCAATTTGTGAAGATAGAACTTGCAAAAATGTAGATAGGGGTAGAATGCCTCTTCATCCCAGATTCCCAAGTATGGCCATTTAACTTGCATCCATCTCAATAGTTATGGAACCTGTTTATTTGGTTGTCTTGAGATTAACCATAAATAATCGCCCATTGCCGCCCAGCCCCCTGTGTTCTTCACCCAATGCATAATCAATTCAGCATAAGTTAACTTATAGGCCCTATGGAGCTTCAAGGTGTGTACTTGCTTCAGAAACCATCAAAGACACTTTGCAATTGAAGCCATTGACAATCAAGAAGAAGGTGTAACACATATAGTACATTACATTGAGATGTTTTATGTAATGGCTCAAGTCTTGAGATCTAATGGGAATAAAGAAACTTCACTTCCACCAGAGGATTTAAAATAGGCCTCATTGAGTAAAATCATTTTTTGGAAAGCAAGACCCTATGAGATACACTAGTTTCATGGGATTCCAATTTGTTTCATCGCCTTACCCGGATGAAATGAAGGTGTCAATTATAGCACATAGAAGTCAGACATGCTCGGCAAATGGCCAAGCCCATGAACTTGGATGCAAGTTCTAGATATAAACCAATTATCAGCTGCCATTCCTGTGCGGAATACTTTTATTATTATATTGGAGAGCTGAGAGTTAAATGTTTTGTATTCCTCACATGGGTTGTGGGATTCATTTGAATTTTGGACATTGATCAAGTTTCTCGCACACTTGTGCAGTGATCAACAATCTGCTTGTACAAATTACAAGGACCTCTGAATGAGTGAGAAGGTAACGGCACATGAAGAGGCAAAGTACATGATCATCCTAAATAATACTGGAAATAAAACTCCTGAATTGGTAAGGTAGTAAATTTCTAAGATAAAGAGGAAGTAGAACAGTATGGACATCACACTGCAGAAGGTCGTTCTATGCCTAAAAGGATGATAGATGTCAAACAAGAGGATCATAGATTAAGATAGCTCCCTATAGCATAAGTTCAGAAATTCTCCTGGGGGTTAAAATATTTTTTTACTACTACCATCCTGATAACTAACCAGAAAAAAATAATGCTGCCAGATATGTAAGCACTGATGTATCATAAAATCTTCCATTTCCATTTGCTATTAGGATCCGGAAACTTATTTGGAAAAAATGGAAGGAGAGGAAAAATCACCCAAACCAGAGCTAGAATTTAGGAAGATGGAGGGGAGAATGAAGCAGAACCAAAGGAAATCCTTCCTACCTTCACCGAACAAGAAGGTACTCTCCCTCAAATGATAAATGAGCAGCAAGCATCGTAAAGGCAAGGGAGGGAATTATAAACAACGATCCAGATAAAGTGACACCCCAACACTCAAGGAACTGCAAAGGGTGTGTCAGATTTGACAGGGCGAGCAGCAGGCATCATTGGGCCCTGGAAATGATATCAGGAACTGAAGGCTTCTGGTGGCAGTGCTCAAACCCCCAGAGGCATCCTTCACCCAAGAGGACCCTCAAGCATATCAGGTCAATTCAACCTCTCTAAGTACACTAAACTATACTCTCCATGATTTCCTCCCTTCAAATCTCATCAAAAACATCCACGGACGAGATAAATGCCTACCCCTGCCTTATGGACCCCTTTTTTAGAAGCATGCATGGAAGAGGAACTTGGAGCAGATACGGGATTCAGAAAAACCTCTAATACATCCAAATAACAGAGGAGAAAAGCCAGGTATGTACAGCAGAAAAAGAAGAAGATGCACCTTGACAGAGAAGAGGATCTGGTAAAGGGTGCAGTCACCATGTACTCATGGCAAGCTTCCATGGCAGGTTTAGTTTCAGGAACCTCTCAGAATAAACCCTGAGAGGATGGACATCTGTGAAAACATAAAAGCTTAGTTACACTCCAAAGCTACACTTGGGCTCCCATGGTTTCACAGTGCACCCTTTCAGAAGTGAAGATGATCAAGACAAAATAAGGACTGGCAGTCCATACTTTAATCACTTATATTTCCTTTACATCAAGGATTGGGAACCAGGCCTTGACCCTGCTCAGGAACAGACATCCAGACTGCCAATATGGATCAATTTACACCATCTTCCTCTCAAGTTCTAGAATCCCGAGACACTCAGGCTAACAAAGAACAAGATTGGTACCTTCCTCAAAATTGATGATAGGTCCTTAGCTATAGAGAAGACTGCATAAGAAAAACACCATGGAAGTAAGCCTAAACGATAGCATCCATGAAGGTATTTCCTTAAAAATCGAGCAGAGAACCCACTGGAAATATCTAGGCTACATCAACATCCCCTCCAGATGTCATATTCGCAGAGAATATAGCCATCTCAAATATACCTGCCCAAGCCTCGGGGAGTATCCAGAACAAGAGCTGCAGAACCTGGGTAAGCCCTGCAATCCCTTGAATATTCAAATTGCTCCTGAGGTGGGTCCTTCTTCTCCTCATACAATCAATGTGGACCCTCCTTCCCCATAGCATCCTTAAGAGTCTTCAATAACCTCTACCCCACTGTCAGAGGGGTGTTGGAAGAGCTTTTAAAGAATTGACCAGGTTTATTGAAAATATAAGGATGGCAGACAACCATTTACCTGGGAACTGAAAAAGGTAAGCAACCCAAGTTTCAGCATCGGAGGATTGGCATAGATACTCAGGGAGGTTCAGGCTCAGAGCAATCGGATGCTAAATCCAAAACATCACATTACCACTCCCTCCCAGTCAAGGCAGTCCTTGGGAACAACCCCTTCAGATCACCAATATCAGACCAAATCCAAAGTTCAAAAGGGGGAGCCAGGATTAACAGAGATCCTAGAAAGAGGACTGGCAAAGGTATCCATTGTGGAATAAGAGAAGTACCTTGGCAGAACATTCAAGACAGCAAAGGCCATCCTCCAGGCAGAAGCATAAGTATAACAGGGCGGGGAATTTGCCATCTTTGGGGTGCTTAGAACAAAGAATGGCCCCAAGGAGACCCCTCCTTGATCATAATCTCCATAAATCAGAGGGGCTCAGTAACTGCCTGCAAATTGTGCTCACTAAGAAGAATGATACATGTTCATTAATGAAACCTAATTTTTATCCAAGAGACTATGATCCCTGAGGCAGGATGCAAGAAGTCTTTCAAAATCTACTTCCAAATTGGAAATTTGCATCTATAGGTGTTGTTGGCCACTCTAGCGGAATTGCAATTGGTTGGAAATCCTCCTTTGAGTATATCAGCTTCATAAAATCAGTATATGCAATGTTGGCCTCTCTTTTCTCCGAGGAGCATAACTTCAATATAGATCTGTTAAATGTTGATGGTTTGCTGGACAATTGCCAATGTTTTTTGCAAAGACATTAATGATAAGAGGTATATCTATGAAGACATTTAAGACAGGGGGGGCTTCTGGACAGCCACTCGTCCTCAAAGGAGACCTAAATCTTATAATTAATGGCAATGAAAAAACGGGGTTCCAGAACAAGGGAGGATCCTCTAGCCAACCCCTTTCAGATTTTGTTTGAGAATACTCCATTATTTTACATAGACCAATCATCCCATCTCCAACATGGAAAAACAAGAGATCTGGGCCAAACTGCATTGGTAAACATCTGGACAGGTTTCTAGTCAATGATTCATTCTTAACTCAATCAGATAGATACAGGTCAATAGTAGCAGCGAATGGAGGCTCAAACCACTCTACAATAATTTTGGAGATGGAAAACGGATCAAAAAGACCCCCTCTCGTTTTGAATTCAACACCTTCTAGTTAGAATTCCCTGAATATATAGAGTTGGTTAAGGAAAACTGTATTAAAAAAATAAACTAGAAGAGAAGTTAGCAGGAACCATACAGTTGAAAGAAAGAACCGTTAAATGTTCATTCATTAAAAGTAGAATAGATCATCTTGCATTTATACAGGTGAAGAAGGAAAGCGGTTATATAATGTCTTTCCATTAATTTATTTACAATACCAAGGTACTTTAATGTACATGTATTTACGTAAAATACAAGTACTTACAAGTAAATACAATTACTTTAATGTACTTGTATTTACTTGTAATTAATGTTAATGATCTTTCTGAAATTATAGTAAATAGAAGTTTATTTATTATGCTAAGGTACTTTATTTTACGTAAATACAATTACATTAAAGTACCTTAGCATAATAAATAAACTCCTATTTACTAAGATTCAAGGATGATCATTAACATTAATTACACAAACATCTTCCCATAATAGTCATTCTGGAAAATAAATCAGGCTTGTCTCTAACTTAGCAAACTTATTTGGACCAAGTGGTTTGGTGAAGATGTCTGCAACCTGCTCTTTTGTAGTAAAACATTGAAGTTCAACCTTGCTATCTTCTACAAGTTGTCTAATAAACTAACAATGTACATCAATGCATTTAGGGCACTCACGAAAAACTAGATCCTTTGCCAATTTTAGAACACCCAGATTGTTACAAAAAAGCACAATTGGCTTGGTTTGCTCAAACATCAAATATCCAAGTACTCTTCTAAGTCAAACTGCCTGGCATGTCCTTTTGTTGCTTCCCTATATTCTACTTTGGTAGAAGAAAGATAAACAGCATGTTGTTTCTTGCTATCCTAGGAAACGTCATCTGCTCCAAGACTAAACACATAACCAGTTGTTGATTTTCGATCTTCCACTAATCCTACCCAATCAAAATCCATATAAGCAGTTAACTAAAGTGCATCATTTTCACCATGTAATATTCAGAAATCTATTGTACCTTTATCATATCTGATCCTTTTTGCCGCTGTCCAATGTTCTAACTAAGGATGTGTCATGAACCTAGATACGTAGCTAACTACAATACTAAGATCTGGCCTGATGGTTGTAATATAGATTAGACTGTAGATTTTAACCCTATAAAGTTAATTGTTACAAATGGATTTTTTATGAAAAAAAAGATGCAATGGCACACATGCACATTAAGACGAAGATTTTACCCTAGAAACACAAACCGGGAAACCAAAAAGATTTTCAATATATTCTAGCATTGCGGTGATACAATACATATGTATATCCCGTGGCATCCATAAAATGCTAATCCATTTACCCTAGATTAGAACACAACCATAGTTCCTTACCTAGAACTACAAAACCATGTGCTAAACCACCATGCACCACAAAATTGTTAAAAGCAAAAATCATGTGCCAAAAACTATGAAAAATGAACACAAAAATTGTCCTCTTTTTTTCTTTTTCTTTTTTGTTTCATGGGGCTTGCCCCGAAATTCCCGCACAAGGGGGCATCCATCCCTCTATGAACACCCACCCCCCCCCGCTATGCCTAGCGCAACAAATCACGTGTGGGGATAGTTGTGGAAAGAATCATAGTTTTTAAAACCGTTTTTAAAAACCGGTTACCGGTCTAACCGGCCGGTTAGCAAGGCCGCCGGTCTAAACCGGCCAAAAAACCCGGTTCAATCGCCCATTCCGCCAAAATACGGAACCGGCCGGTTTTGTATCAAACCGGCCGGTTAGAGGCACGCTCACCGTGTAATGCAAAAAGTGTAATGTGGATTGTGTTTTAGGGGTTTTGGGGGGGAACTAAGGGTGTTTTCCCTCCAAAAACACCCTCTCCAAGCCTTTAAGAGGCCCCTCTCACTCTCATTTGTCTCACACCACTGTTTTGGAGTATTTGTGAGTGTTTGTGAGTTTGTTTGTGAGCTTGGAGAGTGTTGAGTTATTGCTGAAGTAGTCATCTTGGAGTTGGAGTTGGAGCTATTTTGGAGATAGTGTGTAGCTGTCAGTGGAGTTGCCATCTTCAAAAGGAGGCTAAGGAAGCTAGTTTGCATTTCCAGATAAGGATTTGCACTTGAAAATTCCTCATTTGACTGTTGTCCATGAATTAATTTTTTTTATGTGTTATAAACTTCTCACTTCTATGATCTACCATCGAGGTAGTCATCATGCCTCCAAAAGCCAGAGATACTGCATGGGCTCATTGTGATATGATTGATGGCAAAATGATCTGCAAATATTGCCAAAAATCCATTCAAGGAGGGGGTATTAACAGGTTCAAGCAACACTTGGCTGGGATAGGAGGCCATGTAAAGCCATTTGAAGCACCAAATGAAATAATAGGGCATATTAGAGCAGAATACCTTCAGAAGTTTGAGACTCAAGTCACTGAGCCAATAGAGAAGTTTGTGACTGTAAAGTTTGGAAGTCGAGACTCAACCAACTGAGTTTGATCATGATGACTGAGACTCATGAGAAGTTTCAACTTCAAGTGATAATGTTGATCACTAGTATAGTATTACTAATACTATTATCATATAAGTAGAGTCTAGACTGGTGTCTTGTAGTAGGCCACTGGCCCCATAGTTTGTAGGCTTTGTTTTTGCACTCTAGAGGCCA